>JASTWR010000937.1:0-68571 GCA_030770355.1 Harpagoxenus sublaevis | reverse complement strand
AAGTTGGACGTAAACATACGGTCTGAGGTGGTTTATCGTGCCTTTTTAAACGCGTGTGAGAAAAAAATGTATCTAAATATAAAAGAAATATGTGCATTTGCACAGTGCACCCCTTCCTCAAGAAATTTCATGGAAGGAGAACATTTGTTGTGCTTGTGGACACTGATTAACATGCGGGATAACCTCTCAAGATAATGACAAATGGCATTTAACTGCACATTGCTTTCAAATAAACGGTGTTTGTGAGAAAAAAGTGCGACGGGTGAACACCTAGAAGACAAAGCGGCAAGGTTTTCCTCTACAGACACAAAAAATCGCGATTCTTGCTGTGTATATTTGGCTGCAAAAGTTATGGATTAAAAGATTCATCTGTGCGATTCCACATGTTTCCACCTAAAGAAAAGTTTTATACTGAGAAAAAAGACATGTTTAGAAATATAGAGAAGGTTGATGTTCGAAAAGAATGAGAGAGTTTTGGAAATAGCAAAACCAGAGTGGATAACCAAAAAGTGGACAGTGTGCTCTTTGCACTTTGACAGGAGTGACTACGTTCTGCCTGGTAGGTCAATATAATAATAACTGAACAATAACAAGTAAATTTTATTTCTAAACATGTCTTTTTCTCAGTATAAAACTTTCCTTTAGGTGGAAACATGTGGAATCGCACAGATGAATCTTTTAATCCATAACTTTTGCAGCCAAATACACAGCAAGAATCGCGATTTTTTGTGTCTGTAGAGGAAAACCTTGCCGATTTGTCTTCTAGGTGTTCACCCATCGCACTTTTTTCTCACAAACACCGTTTATTTGACAGCAATGTGCAGTTAAATGCCATTTGTCATCATCTTGAGAGGTTATCCCGCATGTTAATCAGTGTCCACAGCACAAAAAATTTTCTCCTTCCATGAAATTCCTTGAGGAAGGGGTGCACTGTGCAAATGCACATATTTCTTTGATATTTAGGTACATTTTTTTCTCACACGCGTTTAAAAAGGCACGATAAACCCCCTCAGACCGTATGTTTACGTCCAACTTTCAGGAATAGAGCCGCCATCTTGGCCCTGTGACGTCACGACTAAAAATCCCAATACCAGGGAATGCACCAATTTCTTGCATAACATTTTTGCTTAATCTCATCGCTTCTTCTCCTGAAACTATATATGATGTGCCTAATATGTATAATATACTAGAATTCTTTAAAATAATTTTGCATACAATGTCATTTCTTTTGCTTCAAGTGCATAACAATTACTGCAATAGTTATTACTTATTATATGCTATTGTATTTATTTATTTTAATTATATATTTTTTGTCATAATTATGCATTTTTTTATTGTCATATTGATAATTGTTAATAAAAATTGGGTATTTATTTAGAATACCTACTGCACCTCAAATATCGATGAAATTAGGCTTAATTGATTCGTTTTTGCATAAAACGAAAGAATCTGGCAGAAAAATGCGGCGGTCTGCCCTACGAAGCGAGATATTTAGCGTTAAAGTTGACGACTCTCAGGTTATGAAACCTGTCATACCGGCGAGATGTAGCGACTGTGGTAGCGTAGAGTCCTAGATAACAGAGATGCGACATTGACGGTCAGGTCAGGTTAGATATATCGAGCTATCGCAATCTAATCGCGATTATTCCGATTATCCGCCATGTTGCTTCCATTATGAGTACTTATAAAGTGAGAGAAATTGACAGAGTGAGGTTAAGTTGCAAGGAGAAGAAGAAGGAAAGAGTAAGTGTTTCCTAAATAAAATTACGGTAATTATGCATAAAAGGGGCATCCTCTCCGATTTGCTTGATTTTTTAATATGTTGTTGGGGATGTCTTCCCGAGTTATTTCATATATATATATAAGGGTCGGACTTAAATAGCTTCGGAGATACAGGCTGAGAAAGGATAAAAATAATAAATACAAAAATAAACGTTTAATGATGATTTATTCAACACTATCATTAGGAATCTGAAAGATTTCAGCCATTGCATCAAAGAATACGGTAATCCGAGCGTAAACAAACCAATAGAGTCACTTTGAAAACATAAACAAACAGGCTGTATTACACAGGGACTGCCGCACTTCTCCGCATGCAGGGATGGGTATTTATATACCAACTATTCATCGTACATATAAATATGTACTTTTCATATACCAACTGTTCTCTGCTTTAACAAATATGTGCTTTCTAAGTTGAAGCACATACAAAGCACATACTTATAAAGCGCGCCACTAACTTATAGGTTAGTGACGCGCTTTACAAGTATGTGCTTTGTAAGTTGAAGCACATACAAAGCACACACTTGGTTGAAATCCTTCAGATTCCTAATAATAGTGTTGAATAAATCATCATTAAACGTTTATTTTTGTATTTATTATTTTTATCCTTTCTCAGCCTTGTATTTCCGAAACTATTTAAGTCTGGCCCTTATATATATATATGAAATAACTCGGGAAAACATCCCCAACAACATATTAAAAAATAAACAAAATCGGAGAGGGAGTCGCTTTTATGCATAAATACCTCCTTTCTCAGCTTGTATCTCCGAAGCTATTTGAGTCCGACCCTTATATATATATATGAAATGACTCGGGAAGACATCCCCAACAACATACTAAAATATCAAGCAAATCGGAGAGGATGCCTTTTTTATGCATAATTACCAAAATTACTGTAGATATTTTTCTATTATTGTTTTCACCAATAAATTGCCATTAACATTATACAAATGTGCATTATACGTACCACTGATTGTTAATAAAATGCAATTATAGGGAAGCAAAATGGCGTTATAACCACGTGATTAGGCAGCCAATCAGGCCATGAGGTTCAATGTCGCATCTCTGGACATGAACATGCCCCGCGGCCACGTGCTGCATGTTCTGTCAGCTCTGTGGCCACATGCGCATGCTCCGTGTCCGCACGCGCATGCAAAAGTGCGCGAATTTGAACGTATGCATACTTATAATGCATAAATATAAATATGTACTTTTTATATACGAACTATTCTCTGCTTTAACAAATTATTTGTTAAATAATTTGTTAAAGCAGAGAATAGTTGGTATATGGAAAGTACATATTTATATGTACAATGAATAGTTGGTATATAAATATGTACTTTTCATATACCAACTATTCTCTGCTTTAACAAATAATTTGTTAAATAATTTGTTAAAGCAGAGAATAGTTGGTATATGGAAAGTACATATTTATATTTACAATAAATAGTTGGTATATAAATATGTACTTTTCATATGCAAATTTAACAAATTATTTAACAAATAATTTGTTAAAGCAGAGAATAGTTGGTATATGAAAAGTACATATTTATATACCAACTATTCATTGTAAATATAAATATGTACTTTTCATATTCTCTGCTTTAACAAATTATTTAACAAATAATTTGTTAAAGCAGAGAATAGTTGGTATATGAAAAGTACATATTTATATACCAACTATTCATTGTAATTAATATAAATATGTACTTTTCATATACCAACTATTCTCTGCTTTAACAAATTATTTAACAAATTATTTGTTAAAGCAGAGAATAGTTAGTATATGAAAAGTACATATTTATATACCAACTATTCATTGTACATATAAATATGTACTTTCCATATACCAACTATTCTCTGCTTTAACAAATTATTTAACAAATAATTTGTTAAAGCAGAGAATGGTTTGTATATAAAAAGTACATATTTATATTTATGCATTATAAGTATGCATACGTTTCAAATTCGCGCACTTTTGCATGCGCGTGCGGACACGGAGCATGCGCATGTGGCCACAGAGCTGACAGAGCATGCGCATGTGGCCGCGGGGCATGTTCATGTCGCTACCACAGTCGCTACATCTCGTCGGTATGACAGGTTTCATAACCTGAGAGTCGTCAACTTTAACGCTAAATATCTCGCTTCGTAGGGCAGACCGCCGCATTTTTCTGCCAGATTCTTTCGTTTTATGCAAAAACGAATCGATTAAGCCTAATTTCATCGATATTTGAGGTGCAGTAGGTATTCTAAATAAATACCAAAAATTGTTTGTCTAAAATTATTTATATAGGTATATAAATATTTATATGGGTATATTATTATTTCTTACATTTCTTTTCTAATATTGGTCACTGGTCATTTTACTTACCATTCTCTGCTCATATTCCTCTTCTCTTCTTTCCTCTTTATGACTGGCTTTGTTCCTTGCGTCAAAATACACGTGCTTATACTTCTTTTGGTATTTTAAACTATTCCGACACCTTGTATAGATTGTCCATCTGCTCCGATAATATGTCACTGCGAAACTTTAGGTTATGGCCATAGACTTATATAGATAGACCGGCCTCTGCCGTGAGAGCACGCGTCGGAAGATGTACGGTGCAGACATAGCCGTGGGGGGTCTCTTCTCTCTGTCTTCTGATCGCTTGGTGGGGATAGAAGTCTAGAGTGGGGACTAGTAGGGAATAGATGGGCTAGACGTCTATCCCCACCAAGCGATCAGAAGACAGAGAGAAGAGACCCCCCACGGCTATGTCTACACCGTACATCTTCCGACGCGTGCTCTCACGGCAGGGGCCGGTCTATCTATATAAGTCTATGGTTATGGCCGTGAGCAGGAACCATCAACTTTCACATGACAGAGTGCGTTCCAAAAATTAGAAAAAAAAGTCGGACAACCTTTTTGACCACGACCATACATCGTTTGTACATTCTTAGTAATTGATTTACTTTTTATTTAAATATTTCTTTTTTTGCTTAAAATATAAATAAACAATTTTTATTCGAATTTGGCGGGTAAATCTTCAAGGTGGTTAAGACCACATAGTAGCCAACTGTTAAAACGAAAAAATCGCTTTGTAAAGGCCTCCACACACACTTCTCCGTAACAGTAACAGTAAGGTTTCGACCAATCGCGTTGCTCGATTCGGCTGGTTACGGTTAAAGGCTATAATACACGAAATGCATAACGTAGCATAAGCATAGCATAAAACCGCTGGACCAATGAGCATCTAGCATAAAGTCGACATATTAATTTACATAAGATGCTCATTGTTCCAGCGGTCTTATGCTATGCTTATGCTACGCTATGCATTTTGTGTATAAAGGCCATCACACGCAAAATGCATAGCGTAGCATAAGCATAGCATACGACCGCTGGACCAATGAGCATCCAGCATAAAGTTGCCATATTAATTTACATAAGATGCTCATTGGTCCAGCGGTCTTATGCTATGCTTATGCGACGTTATGCATTGTGTGTGATGGCCTTTATAGCCTAAATTTGCATAGCGCATAAACATAAACATAAAAAAGTTGATTGGTCCATATACGAGTGCATATAAAGTCCATATACGAGTGCCGGACTAATTAATCCATTTCCTTATACATATTTTTATGCGCCTATGCAAGTTTGCTGGGTATACCTTTAAAATAAACTCATGTAAACAATTGCGTAAGTGAGCATTTACATGAAGTATAAAGGCCTCCACACACACATTTCCGTAACAGAATAACAGTAAGGTTTCGACTAATCGCGTTGCTCAATTCGGCCGTCCGTTAAGCTATATCCACACAAACTTGCATAGCCGCATAAACATATGCATAAGAGAATGGATTAATCCGGCACTCGTATATGGACTTATGCATTTGTATATGGACCAATCAACTTTTTTATACTTATGTTTATGCGCTATGCAAATTTGTCTGGGTATATAGCTTAATGGCCGCAGTACAGACTTCTACATAAATGCATAAACATAAGCATAAGGATTTGATTGGCCCATATATGTGTGCATAAGGAAATGGACCAATTTAATCCCTTAATACATATGTTTATGCACCTATGCAGAAGTCTGTGCTGCGGCCTTAATGCTATAATACACGAAATGCATAGCGTAGCATAAGCATAGCATAAGACCGCTGGACCAATGAGCATCTTATGTAAATTAATATGGCGACTTTATGCTAGATGCTCATTGGTCCAACGGTCTTATGCTATGCTTATGCTACGTTATGCATTTCGTGTATTATAGGGTGCTTTCCAATTGCAATATCCCTAGACACTTTTGTGCACACGGCGACACAAGTTGTGTTCCAATTGCCGTAATCGTCGACACAACGCTACACATCCGTACTCGCCCGAGAGCTACTAGTCGGCTGTGTAAGCTTGTGTTCTCTAGTGACAATGAAATAGTTACTAGCCACGGCGGCTATAAATGAGTGGCCGCGCATTTCTTTTTCTTTTTTTTATTCAAAAGGGCGGAAAAACTACAAATCAACAAAAATATTAAAAGTATCATTAAAGTAATGAGTAATTCGAATTATCTTGTATCACAATAATGAATAACCCTACCCAAAACCGTGCACAGCGTACACATTAGTAGGGGGGAGCAAAAATGAGTTCCTTTTTCGGTGTAGATGAGCATAGGTAAGTAGGTGCAATAAGTGCAGCGACTGTCCCTACAGATAGCGCACTCATCTACACCGAAAAAGGAACCCATTTTTGCTCCCCATTGTACACACTTTGTTCCAATTGAGTCGTGCACATCGCTACACTTTGTGCCTTCCTGTGTTTGTTTGTGTTAAGATGTGTTAAACAATTGGAAAGCACCCATAGCCTTTAACCATAACCAGCCGAGTCGAGCAACGCGATTGGTCGAAACCTTACTGTTACTGTTACGGAAAAGTGTGTGTGGAGGATTTTACAAAGCGATTTTTTCGTTTTAACAGTTGGCTACTATGTGGTCTTAACCACAGTATAACTATACCCAGTAGCGACACTATATCGGCACCTTTGATGTAGAGGTATGGTTATACCATAGACTTATATAGATAGACCGGCCCCTGCCGTGAGAGCACGCGATAGAAGATGAACGGTGCAGACATAGCCGCGCGGTCGTAGTCCTCTCTCTTTCTACTGATCGCTTGGTGGGGATAGAAGTCTAGAGTGAGGACTAGTAGGGAATAGCCGGGCTAGACTTCTATCCCCACCAAGCGATCAGTAGAAAGAGAGAAGACTACGACCGCGCGGCTATGTCTGCACCGTTCATCTTCTATCGCGTGCTCTCACGGCAGGGGCCGGTCTATCTATATAAGTCTATGGGTTATACTGTGGTCTTAACCACCTTGAAGATTTACCCGCCAAATTCGAATAAAAATTGTTTATTTATATATTTTAAACAAAAAAAGAAATATTTAAATAAAAAGTAAATCAATTACTAAGAATGTACAAACGATGTACAAACGATTAAGCACAATAAACTTTGATTTATCATTATTTTTAAAATAATAAGGGGCTAACTTTTATTGGTATTGTTAGCAAAATTTTTTAGTTTTTTTTTTTAAATTAACCAAGAATGTACAAACACTAAAAAACGAAATACATTCTGTGACGTGACAAAAGTCGCGCCCTCCTCCCGGACGGAGCTCGGCCGAGGGTAAAATCGGGGGCGGGGTAACCCGAGCGGGGGCGAGCGAGATTAATAGCAATATTTAGCGTTTTGCAGCCGGAGCGGATCAAAGCATATTGTAACGGCTTAAAAGCCGCATCGTGGGACTTAAAGGAGCTGTCGAGGAGAGGCGAAGGAGACGGGGAGGCCGACAGGCGGGTCACCCATGGGTCCGCCGCCGCGCCGCCGCACGCGTCCCGAGCCATACCGCCGCCGAAGGAGCATGAGGACACTCGAGGGGGACGCCCCGCAGAGGTCCGCGTCGGACGCTGAGCCGCCACCCCCAGGAGCGGGCGGACGGTCCCGCCGCCTCCGCCGGACGCGAGAATATGCCCGTCGGCGCGGTCACGGCCTGGCCAGCCGGGCCCGCCGGACGTCGGCCAGAGATTACGGCACGGCCAGCCGTACTCACCCTATCACGCCCGTTTCAAATACCGCGGGCCAGTGGAGCGGATCACGGAAGGAGAAATTCGGCAGCAGGATACGGCGCGGATGGCTGGGACAGGAAGCGGATTCGGTGCGCAAGCGCGGGGGCCCGAGGTGATCCCGCCGGGCCGCAGGATCGTCACTACCGTGTCAGCCACGAGGAGAGACGCCGATCCCGACCACCGACAACGGATCGAGAGGATATTGTGTGAGATCGCCGCTCCGGTAGGCAAAGTGAAATAGTGATTCCGCTCGCGGCCGGTGCCCTCGGGTCCGCTAATCGCGTCTAGTGTAAATGTGCGTACCGGGAAATACCGTAGAGTCCCGCGTGTACCGTAACGTCGAGAAAACGTTGTGTGGGCCGGCCGAGAGCGGATCGAGTTTGCGATAACGCGTATTCTCGCCCTCCTCGGGGACTTCGTCGCGACCGGTAGTCATCGCGTAAATTGTTGTGTGTGATTGCGGGACGATTCCCGCCCGCGCGCGTGTGTGTGACCTCGCGCCCGCCTATTGTGCCGCGTACCGCGAGTAATTAGAGGCGCGTATAAGACGGTGATTGCGCCGGGCGCGTTCGTGCGGGTTGCGTGTTGCGTGTGCCGGGCGCCGCGTCAGCTGTTGGCCCGCGTGCCCGCGCGGGGCGATTGCACAGGCAAGTGCATCGTGTGTCGCGCGGTGTGCATCGGGGGTGCGAAGCGGCGTGGCGGCCCGCGTAATGGGCGTTTCAAGGGAAGTCGTATCGTGTTCCGTATCTGCGCGTGTAACGTCCCGCGTGCCGCGAAAGTGCGTGGTATGCTTCGTGTTGCGTGTATGTGTGAATAATCGCGTGCGACGTTAGGGTGGATGGATGAGTGCATCTTTGCGTGTGTTTGAGATCGCGCTAATAATTGAAATCATATGTCGCAATTATATGTATGTGCATACTGAAATAAAACGCCTATAATACTTTGTGATATAAGTTATAACATGAGGTTTCTAGAATCTTTATTTCGGTACACTTCTAGAAGTCTCATAACATTTCGATTCTGCTCTTTGTATATAGAAAAAACCTCATGTTATAATCCTTATTTTGCGACAAACAACAATAAAGGTAAATGACTTTTCGTCGTTAGCTTGCGCGCTCCGACGACGTAGGCAGCCGAAAGCCAACCGCTATGCTAAGACTCGCGTCACGCGCCTATCAGGTGCGGCTCTTTACGCGAGATCCCCCCGACTACCAATCGCGCTCGGTGGTCTGGGGTCACCTCGACTGTTTTAATTTTATTGGCAATCAGCAAAAGACCTGCCCCCTTTAGGAACAGATAAAACGGCCTGCGTCGCCGGAGACTCTCTCTCGATCGTAGTTCACCCGCAAGTATTGTTAAAACCGCTAGTGCAACCGCTTTACCACCCGCTTCGCTTTCGCATTGTCGCTCACGCTTAAATTCTAATTTTGCACGCCGCACTTAATCTTTGCGCGCCTTTGCTTATTGCGATTTCCTCCTGGAAAAAAGGAATTGTGTAAATAATCGAATATTGAACATTGTAATAAACTACTTTATTTTGAACTTCACTGTGCAAAACTTGACCTTTCTTAGTGCTTGTCTTTCCTGCTCCGCGCTAACTCTGTCGCATCCGCGCTCTCGCGAACATTTTTTGGTCCTTCGAGCCGGATCTCACCGGCAACCGCGTCTTCGGGAGTGCCTGCAAGACAGAAGATAGTCATTATGAGCATGGACCAGAGCACCTTACTGGAGGGTCAACACGACATCCACGGTCGTATGTCCCGCGCAGTGGACAATCTCAAAAAGATGGGCGCAGACAACATCACCCTCAGCGCGGTCGAGACTCGCATCCGCATTCTCGACGATCTCTGGGCAAAGTTTGAGACCCAACACGATCTCATACGAGCATGCTACAAGACCGAATACCTTCAGAGTGAGTACGCTAAGTCAGAATTATTTGATGCCGCCGAAATTACTTACGTGAGTCAGAGAAGCCTCCTCTCTGAGTATGCGGAGTGTTTCAAGGCCGCGCCGCCCACGTCACAATTGCTCACGTCACACGAACAACGTAGCGATCAAGCTCCGAGAACCTCGTTGCCTCGTATACGATTGCCTCAATTCTCGGGCGCCTATGAAGACTGGCCGTCGTTTCGCGATCTCTTTCTCTCGGTCATCGGGAACAACGCGGCCATCTCAAACGTCGAGCGCTTTCATTACTTGCGATCATGTTTGCAAGGAGCGGCTGAAAAATTAATTCGGTCATTAAACGTAGTTGGAGATAATTACGACCGCGCGTGGGAAATTCTGAGCAAGCATTATGAGAATAAAAAGGAGCTTATACGCTCCAATTTCGCGACGTTTACCGCCGTCGCGAAAATGAAAGGGGAAACCGCAGAAGAACTTAGCCGAATTTCCAATGCCGTTACGGCCGCCGTGAACGCTCAGGAGAGTATCGGTAGGCCCATCGAGTCTCACGGAATGGATCTCTTCAACCATCTCGTGATTGAATTGTTCGACCCGCGAACGCGTCTGGAGTGGGAGTCCTCCACGTGCGACTCCGTCGATCCGCCGAGCTGTGACACGTTGATGAACTTTATCACTAAACGCATTCTTACACTGAACACCGCGAAACCGAAAAGCACTGCGTCTAAAGGCTCAGGAGAGCCGTCAAAATCCGCGAAAGCACACGTCGCGAAACGCGCCGAGGCACCATCATGTTCACTTTGCAAGGGCAAACACTCACTCATGTGGTGCCCCGAATTCAAATCGAAGACGGCCGGTGAACGCAAGTCGATCATCGACACGAACAGATTGTGTTACAACTGTTTCGGCACTCATCCCATGGCGAAGTGTCAATCGATCAAGAATTGTCTGACGTGTAATGCCCGGCATCACACAATGTTGCACGACGCGTACGTTGCCGCGCCGAAACCCGCTGAAGTTAACACTGTTAACACACTTTCCGCCGCACAAAAAACCGATGACCGCAAGGCGGTTCTTCTCGCGACCGCGCGAGGGACCGTGGCCGATCGGTTCGGGGACTCACACGCCGTTCGGGTCCTCATCGACCAAGGCTCCGAGGTGTCAATCGTGTCGGAGCCTCTGGTGCAACGACTGCGCTTGTCGCGATCACACACCCGGGTGTCCATCTTCGGGATCGGAGGCTCACAATCCGGGTCCACTCGCGGCAAGGTCACGCTAAACGTCTCCTCGAACGTCACCGGAGCCACGCTCACCGTCGTCGCGTTCGTGCTGCCGCGTCTCTCGCTCTACCAGGGCTCGGAGATCAAACGCGGCACTACGTGGCCTCACATCCAGGGGCCCAATTCTGTACACGATACCGACAACTATCGGTGTCGTTGCGCAGCTTTTATACTATATGAAAAACCTGCGCAACGACACCGATGGTTGTCGGTATCGTGTACAGAATTTGGCCCCAGGGGCTTCAGTTGGCCGACCCGCAATTCGCTGCTAGCGATCCAATCGATCTTCTACTGGGAGCAGAAGTCTGCTCGACCATTCTCGAAGACGGCCTCCGCAAGGGCGGACCTCAAGCTCCAGTCGCTCAGAAGACCACTCTGGGGTGGATTCTTTCGGGGGGCTGCGGTGCGACCTCTCTTCTTGGTCACCGTAGCTCATTCCAATGTACCGCTGACCACGACCTGGCCGAGCTGGTACGCCGCTTTTGGGAGCAGGAGAGCGAACCTCCCGCTTCCGCCATCCTGACTCCCGAGGAAAAGGAGTGTGAAGACTTCTTCGTGCGCACTCACGAGCGCACACCCGCTGGGCGGTACGTCGTCCGACTGCCGTTCTCTTCACCGCCAACGGACCTCGCCGAGACCCGCCAAGCAGCCGAGCGAATGCTGTTTGCCATGGAACGGAAGTGCGACCGGGATCCCCGATTCGGAGAGCTCTACCGCGCATTCATGCGAGAATACGGGGATCTCGGACACATGGAGGCCGTACCACAGCCCGACGAGGTCGAGAGTACACGTAAGTGCTACTTGCCCCACCATGGGGTGCTCAAAGAGTCGAGCACCACCACGAAGCTGCGAGTTGTGTTCAACGGCTCGCAGCGCACTAGGTCCGGTGCGTCGCTCAACAAACATCTCCTCACCGGCGAGAATCTCCTGCCGCCGCTCCCTGATGTGGTTACGTGTTGGCGTTGGTTCCGCTTCGCGATGATCACCGACGCAAAAATGATGTACCGGCAAATCATCGTTCATCGGTTGGACCGCACCTTCCAGAGGATACTCTGGCGACACAATGTCCGCGACCCAGTGCGCGAGTTCCAGTTGACCACGGTGACGTACGGCCTCGGGAGCGCGCCACATTCCGCGAACCGAACGCTGGAACAACTCGCCGAGGACGAGAAAGCACGGTATCCCCGCGGCGCGATCGCACTCCGCCGCCACCGTTACGTCGACGACATCTCAACCGGAGCGAACACTAAGCCCGACGCGATCGCGACACAGACCGAACTCCGCGAGATATGCACGGCGGGCGGGTTTCCGTTACGAAAGTGGGCCGCGAACTCCGAGGACGTTTTGGTCGGCATTCCGCCTGAACACCGTCTTCAACGCGCACCGCACTTGTGGGAAGATGAAGGTCACTCCACTCTCGGCCTCCGATGGCACCCGACGGAAGACCAGTTCTCTTTTCACAATACGTCCGCGAACGATCTCTGAATATACCAAGAGACGCGTTCTCTCTGGAAACCGCGCGATTGTTCGATCCCCTGGGGTGGCTCGCCCCTGTCGTGATTCGGGCGAAAATCTTTATTCAATCCACGTGGCTGCGAAAAATCGGATGGGATGCTCCGCTTCCATCGGAGGACGCACAACACTGGGAGCACTTTCTGGCGGAGCTTCCCCAACTCGCGAGCATTCGCGTGAGCCGCTGGCTCGACAGCGGTGACGCAACCACGGAAATCGAGATCCATGGCTTCGCCGACGCATCCGAGCGCGGATACGCGGCCGTCGTCTACCTCCGCGTCACGAGAAACGACACTACCGCACTGCACTTGTTGACGGCAAAAAGCAAGGTCGCTCCTATCAAGCAGGTGTCACTGCCGCGACTCGAACTCTGCGCCGCTTCGCTGCTCACCACTTTAACGCGACACGTTCGCGACGTTTTGAGTTTGTCCACAGCTCCAATCTGCCTCTGGTCTGACTCTCGGGTGACACTTCACTGGATCCAAGGCCACGCATCCCGGTGGAAGACTTACGTGGCCAACCGGGTGTCACACATCCAGACACTGCTCCCGGAGGCTCAGTGGCGGCACGTTCCCGGACGAGACAACCCGGCTAACTGCGCTTCCCGGGGGATAGCACCCAGCGAGCTGATTGGTCATCCGCTGTGGTGGACGGGACCCACCTGGCTCCGCGAGGACCGAGCTCAATGGCCCAACGCGCACGACGAGATGCCGGACACCGAGCTGCCAGAGCAGAGGACCGCTGTCAACACCGCCGTCGGGAAGATCGAAACGGAGCCCGATATGCTCCTTCGATTTTCCTCGCTGCACCGACTCTTACGAGTCACGGCATGGTGCCTGCGATGGCGACGCACCACCTCCCGCACGAACGAGCATCACCCCGACGACCAGGCGCGGACACTGCAACCGAAGGAGCTCGACACAGCGCTGTCGCGATGGCTTCGCGTGACGCAAAAGCTCCACTATCCGGACGAGATCAAGGCGGTCGCAGCAGGTGGCACCGTATCTCACCGCAGTCATCTCGCCAAGCTGAGCCCTTTCCTTGATGACAACGGCGTACTCAGGGTCGGAGGGCGACTCAAGCACTCGCTGCTTTCGTTCGACGAGCGCCATCCTACGATCGCACCCACGTCGTCCTGGCTCACTCGCCTTCTAGTGGAGTCCTGCCACCGAAGGACACTCCATGGAGGAGTGCAATTGACGCTCGGAACTCTCCCGCCTACGCCACTGGATTCCACGAGGCCGGGCCGTCGTGAAACAAATGCTACATCGGTGCATAACATGCACCCGCTGGCGAGCCGCTACACCGCAACCACCGATGGGCAATCTTCCGCGAGCACGCGTCACTCCGACACGTCCATTTCTCCGGACCGGTGTGGATTATGCCGGTCCGATTCACATCCGCACGACCAAGGGGAGAGGACATTGAGCACACAAGGCATTCATCGCAGTCTTTGTGTGCCTCGTCTCCAAGGCCGTGCACCTTGAAGTAGTCTCAGACTACACGACGGAGGCTTTCCTGGCCGCACTCCGTTGTTTCACGGCACGCCGAGGGCTCTGCACGGATATCTACTCCGACTGTGGCACCAATTTTATCGGAGCTGACCGGGCACTGCAGGAGCTCTTTCGCGCGTCTTCATCTGACGGCCGCAACCTGGCTCATGCCACCAGCAACCAAGGCATCCGTTGGCACTTCAACCCGCCAGCCGCACCGCACTTCGGAGGACTGTGGGAGGCAGCGGTGAAGTCCACCAAATTCCACCTCCGGCGGGTCATCGGCGAAACCACGCTCACATTCGAGGAGATGAGCACCTTTCTCGCCCAAGTAGAGGCCTGCTTGAACTCTAGGCCGATCCAGGCCCTATCTGACGACCCGGAGGACGTCTCGGCGCTGACACCGGGGCACTTCCTAATCGGAGCTCCTCTCCTGGCAGTGCCCGAGCCGTCATTGGAGGCGAAGCCCGACAGTGCTCTCTCCCGCTGGAATGTCCTGCAGAAAATGCGCGACCACTTCTGGGGACGATGGTCGCGTGATTTCATCCACCAGCTGGCCTCCCGACCAAAGTGGCTGAAAGCTGAGACAGCCCCGAGTATCGGTGCGCTATGCCTTATTCGCTCCGAGACGTCCCCGCCAACCCGATGGCCTCTGGCAAGGATCACCGAGCTGCACCCGGGGGATGACGGCATCGTGCGAGTGGTGACCATCCGCACGGCCACGTCCGAGTTCATCCGGCCGTTAATAAAACTCGTGCTGCTTCCGGGGGCCACCGACTCCACAACCACTACCGAGGATACGTGAGAGAGGAAAAAAAAATCCCATCCTCGCGTTTATAATCGTCAATTTTCGTTTGAGATTTATGTTAATTTTCGCGAAATTAATTGGTCGTGGCCTGCTTCCTCCGAATCAGGCATTTACTTTGCACTTCACTTCAGCGGTGTTATCGCGACTTTATTCTTAACTCCACTCGCGTTTCCGTGCACTCACTGTAAATCCTCACTACAATTCGAACGTCACATAACTCGGCGTTACACACGAAATCACTCGCGCGACTAAAACTCGCATTTCGCTCGCGGTCGATCCTCATTCAGATCCTCACACGACGTACCGACTCACCCCCACGACGAAGCACGTGGTGGTCGTGTGCTCGCGCGCCATCCGCGGCGTGCCGTCACGCCAGCTGACTCACAGAATCGATATATTGATTGCACGTTCGGCAAGCGCGATACTGGGCGGAATCCCACGAATTTTTCATTTCGTCACGCAATGACGAGGCGGGCGGGAATGTTTGAGATCGCGCTAATAATTGAAATCATATGTCGCAATTATATGTATGTGCATACTGAAATAAAACGCCTATAATACTTTGTGATATAAGTTATAACATGAGGTTTCTAGAATCTTTATTTCGGTACACTTCTAGAAGTCTCATAACATTTCGATTCTGCTCTCTGTATATAGAAAAAACCTCATGTTATAATCCTTATTTTGCGACAAACAACAACAAAGGTAAATGACTTTTCGTCGTTAGCTTGCGCGCTCCGACGACGTAGGCAGCCGAAAGCCAACCGCTATGCTAAGACTCGCGTCACGCGCCTATCAGGTGCGGCTCTTTACGCGAGATCCCCCCGACTACCAATCGCGCTCGGTGGTCTGGGGTCACCTCAACTGTTTTAATTTTATTGGCAATCAGCAAAAGACCTGCCCCCTTTAGGAACAGATAAAACGGCCTGCGTCGCCGGAGACTCTCTCTCGATCGTAGTTCACCCGCAAGTATTGTTAAAACCGCTAGTGCAACCGCTTTACCACCCGCTTCGCTTTCGCATTGTCGCTCACGCTTAAATTCTAATTTCGCACGCCGCACTTAATCTTTGCGCGCCTTTGCTTATTGCGATTTCCTCCTGGAAAAAAGGAATTGTGTAAATAATCGAGTATTGAACATTGTAATAAACTACTTTATTTTGAACTTCACTGTGCAAAACTTGACCTTTCTTAGTGCTTGTCTTTCCTGCTCCGCGCTAACTCTGTCGCATCCGCGCTCTCGCGAACAGCGTGTGTGTGTCGAACGAGTGGCACCCGTTTGACCACGTTGATATTGACCACGGTCCCGATTGACTACGTTGAAATTGACCACGTTGCGATTGACCACGTTACAATTGACCACGTTGTGATTGACCACGGTCCCGATTGACCACTGTCCTTATTGACCACGGTCTTGATTGACCACCGTCCCGATTGACCACGGTCCCGATTGACCACCGTCCCGATTGACCACGGTCCCAATTGACCACCAACCCGATTGACCACAGTCCCGATTGACCACAGTCCCGATTGACCACGGTCCCAATTGACCACCGTCCCGATTGACCACCGTCCCGATTGACCACCGTCCCGATTGATCACCGTCCCGATTGACCACGGTCCCGATTGACCACGGTCCCGATTGACGATTAGTGACGCGCTTTAAAAGTATTTAATTGTTTAAAGCGCGTCATTAACCTATATAGGTTAGTTCGGGACGGTGGTCAATCGGGACGGTGGTCAATCAAGACGGTGGTCAATCGAGACCGTGGTCAATCGGGACGGTGGTCAATCGGGACGGTGGTCAATCGGGACTGTGGTCAATCGGGACTGTGGTCAATCGGGACGGTGGTCAATCGGGACCGTGGTCAATCTGGACGGTGGTCAATCGGGACCGTGGTCAATCGGGACGGTGGTCAATTGGGACCGTGGTCAATTGGGACCGTGGTCAATCGGGACGGTGGTCAATCGGAACCGTGGTCAATCGGAACGGTGGTCAATCGAAACCGTGGTCAATCGGTACCGTGGTCAATCGCATCGTGGTCAATCGCAACTTGGTCAATTGCAACGTGGTCAATATCAACGTGGTCAATCGGGACCGTGGTCAATATTAACGTGGTCAAACGGGACGCTCCCGTGTCGAACGGATGACTGCGTACTCGTGCCGACGTAGTAGATCCGATCCCGGTTCCGGGTCCCGCGTACGATTAGAGTTCCGTACCGAGATTGCGTGTCGACGGGTCACACACACATCCGTATCTTCGTCGTGATATTTGCTGTTCTTTTCTGACTGATCGTTTTTCTCTTACAAGCGTTACGGAAATATACTTTATTATTATTTTATTACAATTGCACCCGCTGTGGCTTTATTTCTTTATGTTTCTGCGTTGCGCTCTCTCCCCTCACCCTCCTAACTAACATCACGAATTCCGCCCTGAGCTTCGACGATTTCGCGAAGGTTTAGCTTTTGCAAGGACGTATGAATAAGTGAAAACGTGGTGCGCGTAATCGCACCTGGCGCCCAGCTTCTCGCGTAATGCCTTTTGCGACTTGACCATTTGTTAATTGAGTTAATTTGCGGGAACGCCCCCGCGAGTGGCGAGCTCGCGGGAAAACGGCTCGGAAAATTTTGGCGCCCAACGTGGGGCGTCTCGCCGAAAAAGATAAGAGCAGTTTTTTTCTCTGTGACTCGGAAGGGATTTGGAGAGCGAGCGTGCGCATTAATCATTCTTTTCTTTTTGTTTTTTTTTTTGTATGTGTTGTCGAATATTGTGCATGTGATCTTATTGAATATCAGTCGAATTTATGTGAACATTATATATTATTTGAGTGGAATATTATTTGGCGAAACCGGCACTGGAACTTCGGTGCCGAATATCGCGTGTTATTATTGAGTTGCAAACGGCCTTGACGTTGTTTTCGCTCGCCTGCCCTTTTGTTTAGTAGTACCGCGTATTTATTTTCCGCATTCCTGCGTGTTTACCGCGATCGGAAAACTCAACACGAGTTTCGGGTAGAATATAACGTTAAGTTCGGAATAATATAATTCCAAAACGCTCGACTGGCGTACGCTTTCGCCTCGCATAGAGGTTTAGGAAGACACAACGGTGACATAGTGCCTCGCGACCTTGGAGGGGGAAAATCATACGAGGCGACATATACCCCGTGTTTGTGAATTTTTGATCGCAATTTCGCGCGGCTTTTGTGAGGGGGACCGGAGGGGGAGATCGGACTTCGCTGACATGCCTACCCCCGACTGGATCGACCGATTGACCCTCTCGCAGGCGCGCCGACACTGCGAGGAGAGAAAGTTAAAAACGACGGGTATTTTGCCGACGGTTCGGGCGCGTCTCCGGCGGTACGAGCTTGCCGTGCAAGAGGGAGAGTTACCTCCACCCCCCTCAGACGCGGAGGAGGATACGGACATGGAGGAGGCCGCCGATTACGGGCTATTGAACCCGCGTGAAGTACCGCTCCCGCTCTCGGGAGATGGCCGAACCCCGTCAATGGGGATCGACACGCGTGACCGTAGGGGACCCTTCGCGAGGGGGGGAATACAGCGAACGCCACCGGCCCGGCAGACTATCCCACGGGGACCGGGGGAGGCCTCCGCGAGGGGGGGGCTATTCCAGACCCCACCACCCCCAATGGTGGTTCCGAAACGCGGAAGCATGATGGGGCCGGGCGTTCCGAGCCGCGATCTCGCGCCACCCCCGCACATGGAGCCGTTACCGCCTACCGCAGAGCGACGACCGGCTCGCGGATCCGCGTCAGAGGCGTATAACCTCATGCGAAAATGGGACCACCATTTTTCCGGGAAACGGGGGAGCGACGCGGAAGCCTTCTTATTGCGGATACAGGAGGCCCGCGCGGTCATTCCGGTAGACGACGCCGATCTTTTTAAATGTTTACCGCTGTTCCTCTCGGACGTGGCGTTGTACTGGGTCCGTTTAGAAAGTCCGAAATGACGCGACTGGGAGGACTTCGAAACCGCGTGGAGGGGTCGGTTCGGTGATCCGGACTACCAGTGCACGCTGCGCGAGGAAGTCCTACGGCGAACACAGGGCGAATTCGAATCCGCAGCGGACTATTTAACGTGCTTGCGTGCCCTGTTCAATAGAATGAACCCCCCGTGGACCGAATCGGAACAGCTGACTTTCGCGCATAGAAATCTGTTGCCTCGTCTTCAAATCGCGATACGCCGACACGACTTCGTCGACTTTCGGACGCTCGAGGATCTTGCGACGCGTGTGGAGCGTAGCTATCTCGCGGATAAAACGTACCGACCCCCGCTACCGCCGGAGCAGTCCATCTTTCCGGACTTGGCTTACCACGCACCCAAGGGGAAAATAAAAAGCTTGTGTACCGTTGCCGTGGGGGAGGCGATCGGCCGGGGGAGGGGGAAGAAAAAGAAGGCCCCGCAGGCGGCCGCGACCGCCGCGGCCGTCACCCCTAGCGCGCCGGTCGCGGAGGTCGCCGCGACAGCAGGGATTAGCGATGCCGGCATGCTCTGCTGGAATTGCGGGAAGCTCGGTCATCGCTCGCGAAATTGTTCAGAGCCTCGTCAGGCCCACTGCTATCGGTGTGGCAAGCGCGGAGTAACGACTCAAACCTGTCCTTCGTGTTCGGGAAACACGGTGGGGAGCCCGTAGGACGGGTCACTACGGCCCCGAAAGTAAATATCGAGACCCGACCCGCGAGCGCCCGCGTGGAGACGATGCACTCTTACGTCACCGTAGGTACCGAATTTCCTCCCCTACAGTATTTCGAGGTGAAAATAGGCGCATACTCGATGTTGGCCCTTGTAGATTCGGGGTCGACGCGTACCCTGATGGGCCGCGAGGGGATGGACATCGTCACAAAATTGGGCTTACCAATCGAACGCGGTCGGGGCACGCGAATTCGTACCGCGAATGGGCAGTTGGCCACGGTGCACGGCGAAACGTCCGTTTTAATGGAATTAAAGAATCGAAGTTTCGAGGTATCCGTGGAGTTGCTACCGGATTTAGCCGTACCGTGTATCGCCGGCAGAGATTTTCTGAGAAGATTCGGGATCGTGGTTGATCACGCCAAAGATAATTGGCACTTCGCGGACAAGCCTCACTCTCGCTACAGTTTCCGGGAAGACCGAACGCCGCGTGCTTGCTACGGACTGGCGGAGTTAACAGCGAGTCAGAAAAAGCGGATCGACGCGTTCGTAAAAACGATACCCACCCCTCCGGAGAACCCCGGGGTTACCACACTCACGAAACACGTTATCGACGTCGGGGACCACCGACCGATAAAGCAGCGATGCTACCTCGTATCGCCAAAGGTCCAAGAGGCTATTCGCGAGGAGGTTGCAAAGATGCTAAAAGCCGGTATAATTGAACCGTCGGCAAGTCAATGGTCGAACCCGATCGTTATGGTTAAAAAGCCGAACGGCAAATACAGATTCTGTATAGATTTTCGCGCCGTGAATGAAATATCAAAGAAGGACGCGTATCCGATTCGTAACATGGAGGATATAACGAGCAAATTACGGAAAGCGAAATATATTTCCACGATCGACTTAAGCCAGGTCTACTTCCAGATCCCCTTGGATAAAATGAGTCGCGAAATAACCGCGTTTAGCGTCCCCGGGATGGGATTGTTTCACTTTACACGAATGCCTTTTGGATTGCACGGGGCACCGACTACATTTCAGAGATTACTAGATCAATTAATAGGCCCAGAGATGGAGCCATTCGCGTTTGATTACTTAGATGACATAATCGTGGCAACTGAGACGTTCGAAGAACATATCGAATGGTTGCGGCGCGTATTAGAAAAGATTTCGGCAGCTGGTCTAACTATTAATCTCGAGAAATGCGAATTTTGTAAGCCCCAGGTGCGCTATTTAGGCTTTGTCGTGGGGGGAGGGGGCCTGGCCGCCGATCCGGAAAAAGTTCAGCCGATATTAAAATACGAGGCCCCGCGGAATATCAGGCAGGTGCGCCGATTTTTAGGCATGGCCTCGTGGTACCGAAAATTTATACCGCAGTTTGCCACCCTCAGCGAACCCCTGACGAGGTTGTTGAAGAAAAATCGGCGCTGGGAATGGGGGGATGATCAATGTCGCGCTTTCGAAGAAATCCGCGAACGCCTTATGACCGCTCCGATTCTGGCGTGTCCCAACTTCGAAGAACCCTTCGTTCTGCAGACCGACGCGAGCTCAGTAGGATTAGGCGCCGTATTGACGCAAAAATTAGACGGCGAGGAGCGCGTGATTGCGTATGCCAGCCGAGTCTTGTCGGATCCCGAAAAGAGATACTCCGTAACGGAACAAAAGTGCCTGGCCGTGGTGTGGGCAATTCAAAAATTTTGACCGTATTTGGAGGGATACAAATTTACCGTGATTACCGATCACAGTAGTTTGAGATGGCTCCACAATCTAAAGAACCCGACGGGCCGGTTAGCTCGATGGCCTTTGGAATTGTTGGAGTACGACTATACGGTCGAATATCGGAGAGGAGCCCTACACCACGTGCCTGACGCGCTATCACGGATGTATGAGAGAGAGAAAGAGGGGATCGTGAACGCGGCGATAGATGTCGGGGATTGCGAAGAGACGAGTGACGAGTGGTATAAGAAACGGTTTAGGGAAGTAATTACCGACCCCAAGAGATTCGCGCACTGGAAAATCGTGGACGGACGGTTATACTATTTGCGGCCGAGACTGGTGGTCTCAGATATCGTTGAGGATCTCGATCGGTGGAAGATGGTGGTACCGCGTGAACTACGTCGGGAGGCCCTCCGCGAGTCACATGACGCGCCTCAGGCCGGCCATTTGGGCGTTGATAAGACGTACCAGCGTCTCGCCGTGTCGTACTACTGGCCAAATATGTTCCGGGAAGTGGCGCGATACATAAGAACGTGCGATACGTGCCAGCGTACTAAGGTCGAACAGGCCGGACCGGCGGGGTGGATGGGGCGTCGCGTGGTCGAGGGACCGTGGACCGCGGTCGCCGCGGACATCGTGGGGCCGTTACCACGGAGCAAGGCCGGTTACCAATATCTCCTGGTAATACAGGATCTATTCACTAAGTGGATAGAGATCCGGGCCTTGAGAGCGGCCACCGGGCCGAAAATAAAAGAAGCACTTGAGGATCTTGTCATATCGCGGTGGGGGACCCCAAAAATTTTCCTCACGGATAATGGAACCGAATTCGTAAACCGAGTAAACAAGGGCTTCGCGGAAGATAACCACATCACGCATACTACCGTACCGCCATACCACCCGCAAGCAAACCCGGTGGAGAGGGTTAACCGCGTCTTGAAGACGATGATCGTCGCGTTTATCGAAAAGGACCACAAAGAGTGGGACAAATATCTATCGCATTTTCGCTTAGCGTATAACACCGCGTCTCACTCGTCGTTGGGCACGTCGCCCGCGTTTCTGAACTTCGGACGCGAGCTAACGGTACCGAATTCTTTGCGTGACCGCCGCGAAGTAGGCGTAGAGATCGAGGCGCGAGACCCCGCCGAATGGTCGCAAAGAATGACCAGACTACAAGCGATTAAAGAGTGGGTGTCCGAAAACATGGACAGAGCGAATCAGGAGCAGGCGGCGCGATACAATTTGCGGAGACGGCCGAGGAAGTTTAAAGTAGACGACTTAGTCTTAAAACGGCAACATGTCTTGTCGTCCGCTGCGCAGGGAGTAGCGGGTAAATTAGCGCCAAAGTTCCACGGGCCGTTTCGTATAAAACGGGTGATCTCTCCGGTGGTGTATGAATTGGCCCACCCGGACGGACCGCCCGCCGGAAAAATTCATATACAGGATTTGAAACCCTATCTTTTTCCTACTCCCGACCCATAGGTGTGTGTGCGTATATAATTTTTTTTTGGTTTTTGTTTTTTTTTTGCTTGATTCTTTTCTTTTGTTTTTGTCTGTCTGCTCCAGAGGCTGATAGTTAGACCTTCTGTACCGTCCCGTTTCTCTGACCCCGGTAGAGCCACTTTTGTATAGAGTTCCCGGTATGAAATAAAGAGTGAGGAACGTGTGTCGCTGCTGTCCTATTTTTCTCTTCCCCTTAATCTGATCGGCGATGTTGCATGTTCGCGGCGCGTCGCGACGAGGGGATGGGGTGGGTCGGACGAGGATTCCCCGAGGGAGAGAATGGCGAGCGAAAAGTCTATGACGGGAGGAAGAGGTGCCGGAGCGACGGTCAGGTTGTCGTGGTCGGGACCCCTCGGCCTTTGTCTGGGACGGGGGAGTTGTGACGTGACAAAAGTCGCGCCCTCCTCCCGGACGGAGCTCGGCCGAGGGTAAAATCGGGGGCGGGGTAACCCGAGCGGGGGCGAGCGAGATTAATAGCAATATTTAGCGTTTTGCAGCCGGAGCGGATCAAAGCATATTGTAACGGCTTAAAAGCCGCATCGTGGGACTTAAGGGAGCTGTCGAGGAGAGGCGAAGGAGACGGGGAGGCCGACAGGCGGGTCACCCATGGGTCCGCCGCCGCGCCGCCGCACGCGTCCCGAGCCATACCGCCGCCGAAGGAGTATGAGGACACTCGAGGGGGACGCCCCGCAGAGGTCCGCGTCGGACGCTGAGCCGCCACCCCCAGGAGCGGGCGGACGGTCCCGCCGCCTCCGCCGGACGCGAGAATATGCCCGTCGGCGCGGTCACGGCCTGGCCAGTCGGGCCCGCCGGACGTCGGCCAGAGATTACGGCACGGCCAGCCGTACTCACCCTATCACGCCCGTTTCAAATACCGCGGGCCGGTGGAGCGGATCACGGAAGGAGAAATTCGGCAGCAGGATACGGCGCGGATGGCTGGGACAGGAAGCGGATTCGGTGCGCAAGCGCGGGGGCCCGAGGTGATCCCGCCGGGCCGCAGGATCGTCACTACCGTGTTAGCCACGAGGAGAGACGCCGATCCCGACCACCGACAACGGATCGAGAGGATATTGTGTGAGATCGCCGCTCCGGTAGGCAAAGTGAAATAGTGATTCCGCTCGCGGCCGGTGCCCTCGGGTCCGCTAATCGCGTCTAGTGTAAATGTGCGTACCGGGAAATACCGTAGAGTCCCGCGTGTACCGTAACGTCGAGAAAACGTTGTGTGGGCCGGCCGAGAGCGGATCGAGTTTGCGATAACGCGTATTCTTGCCCTCCTCGGGGACTTCGTCGCGACCGGTAGTCATCGCGTAAATTGTTGTGTGTAATTGCGGGACGATTCCCGCCCGCGCGCGTGTGTGTGACCTCGCGCCCGCCTATTGTGCCGCGTACCGCGAGTAATTAGAGGCGCGTATAAGACGGTGATTGCGCCGGGAGAGCGACGGGGGACGATTACGCGCCGGGCGCGTTCGTGCGGGTTGCGTGTTGCGTGTGCCGGGCGCCGCGTCAGCTGTTGGCCTGCGTGCCCGCGCGGGGCGATTGCACAGGCGAGTGCATCGTGTGTCGCGCGGTGTGCATCGGGGGTGCGAAGCGGCGTGGCGGCCCGCGTATTGGACGTTTCAAGGGAAGTCGTATCGTGTTCCGTATCTGCGCGTGTAACGTCCCGCGTGCCGTGAAAGTGCGTGGTATGCTTCGTGTTGCGTGTATGTGTGAATAATCGCGTGCGACGTTAGGGTGGATGGATGAGTGCATCTTTGCGTGTGTGTGTCGAACGGATGACCGCGTGCTCGTGCCGACGTAGTAGATCCGATCCCGGTTCCGGGTCCCGCGTACGATTAGAGTTCCGTACCGAGATTGCGTGTCGACGGGTCACACACACATCCGTATCTTCGTCGTGATATTTGCTGTTCTTTTCTGACTGATCGTTTTTCTCTTACAAGCGTTACGGAAATATACTTTATTATTATTTTATTACAATTGCACCCGCTGTGGCTTTATTTCTTTATGTTTCTGCGTTGCGCTCTCTCCCCTCACCCTCCTAACTAACATCACGAATTCCGCCCTGAGCTTCGACGATTTCGCGAAGATTTAGCTTTTGCAAGGACGTATGAGTAAGTGAAAACGTGGTGCGCGTAATCGCACCTGGCGCCCAGCTTCTCGCGTAATGCCTTTTGCGACTTGACCATTTGTTAATTGAGTTAATTTGCGGGAACGCCCCCGCGAGTGGCGAGCTCGCGGAAAAACGGCTCGCAATTCATGTACAAACGATGTACAATCCGAATATATTAATGTTTTTGTAAATTGCTGTAGATGAGGGGCTAAATATATGGACCTGTCAAGGTCATCGGTGAGGTTTGACCTAATATGCATATTTACTTTATATTGGTTATTTGAAATACGCCGAATCGATAGTTTACACAAGGCAAGTTTTCCATGTCCGCAACAAATAGTTTGTGACTTTGACAGAGCATTAATGGGTGCTATTGTAAGAGCATTTGGTAATTGTAATGATCTTAAAGAATATTTATCAACATGTTACTTGTTACTTGCAAATAAGAATAAGAAAACGCCAACATGTTTTTTGCGTTTGGATATTTCGCATTATATCAGCTTTATAAGTAGATGAAAAATTTTTACATCTGTTCATCCTAAAGTTAAAACATTTTATATTATGATTATGTGCTTATTATCAAAAACAACAGATTTCGACGATCTACAAAAAATTGTAAAAGCTGCGAATCAGCAAGACACTTTAGCTGAAAAATCTCGAATTTTTTTATGTAAAAAAATTAGAGAAATTCCCGATGTGGACACAATTGCCGATCGGGGTACTGAAATTGGTCGTGATATAGATGAGACGGATTTGCTATTGTCAGATAATATTAACCAAGGAGATACGTATCAAAATAGTGATGAGTTTAATACTGCAAAAAATAATGCAATGATTGCCTGGGTTAATAAATTCTTTGACAATTGCATTAACGACTTGCGTAATACTTCTGAGGGTGTTGATATATATCCATATTACTGTCCAGCAATGGTACAAAAAATTAAACTTTTGTTACCATATTTTCCGTTATATTCTGGAGTAATGATATCCAAATTTGGATTTGGCAAAATTAATGCGAGTTTATCTGCAGTCGAATCAGAATTTAACGATATTAAACATAGACTACTGAAATACAATTCACAATCAATGCGTATAGATAAATTTTTAACCGTACATATTCAATCCTTCTCTGGTAAAGCGAAGTTGGCTATGTCGCAAATTAACAAATTTCCATCTACGTCAAAAAGTAAGACGCATGATGTGCAATCAATGGAAATTTCCACAGATGTCACGTATTACGAATTAGATACTGCAGATGACAACGTAATACCCCCTACGTCAGATATTAATACGCAATAGGAGCAATCAAAGAAAACTTTAACAGAAGATGTCACATGTTCGAAATTAGATAAAATTCATAGACCGATATCCCCATGTATGTCAGAAATTAATACGCATTGTGAACAATCAGTGGAAGCTTCAACAGAAGTTATTACAAATTCAAAATTAGATACTAAAATATTGTTAAATTCTGACGAATCAGATGAAGAACCTTGTGAGTTAGCGGCAGAACAAAACTGGAAAAACAAAAACAATAAAAAAGTTAAACGTACTTATTTAGATGCATGTCCTGGTTGGGACACGTTTAATATACATAAGAAACATGTAATTATTAAAGTAATTTAAATCGACCGTGACTGGCAATATATTCGATATGAACATTGAAAAACTGTGAGCCAACTTGGTTTGTCGGATTCACACAGCACATTTTCGGATCAATCGTCAAGCCATTATTAATTTCGACCATGGGTTTTGGTCAGTTGATGTAATTTCTAAATTAAATAGTTTAAATTTTTATTGCGAAAAAATATCACCCCAGCCAGGGTTTGAACCTGGAACCTCCCGTATACCGTGCGGGTGTCGCACAGTGGGCCAGAATTAAAAAAAGCTGGCCAAAATATGAAGGCGTTATTCAATTTAAATGAAAATTGGTATACTAAGGTTTTCGAGGTCGCTGATTACGAATCAAAAGTCAAAATTACGAAAAATAAAATGGCGGATCCAATATGGCGACTGAAACTACTTTTTTGGATCGAATATGCATGAAAGTCGGTACTAAAGGGTTTTAGAGATTGTTAATTCCGAATATGATGTCAAGACTTGTAAATTCAAAATGGCGGATCCAATATGGCAACTAAAACTACCTTTTTGTATCGAATATGCATGAAAGTCGGTGCTAAGGGGTTTTCGGGTTCGCTGATTCCGATTATAATGGCAAGAACTGTAAATAAGTATATATACTTTTTTGAGGTGGCTGTTTACGATAAGAAAGTTATTATTTTAATCCAAAACAATTAATTAACATTTATAATAAAGTATACACCAACACAACACACCAAAATTATTTTTAAAAAAACGTTATACTTTTTTTAAACGTCTATTTATATTGTTTTATAATATAAACTTTTTAAAAGAACATTTTATAAATTATAAATTAAATAATTAAGCCAACATAAAATAATGATAGCGTTTGTAATCGATAGAATAGAATTAAAAAATAAACCGAAAACACTCCTTTAATCCACATAATGTCAAATTGAATTGTATTAATCAAGGACGAAAACAAGCTGTTTGACAGCTGCAAAGTTAAAATAAATATTTGCTTTTACATATTAAATTATCACAAAATAGGAATCTTCGGTGTATTTTAACACTACAACAATTGTTTTAAATATAAAAACACTACACTAAAACAAAAAATAACGCTATACTTTGCAAGAATAATTTAGCTTCTAAACATCATTTTTCACGCCTTTTAATTCACAATTAAATAAATTGGCAATCGAGCCAGCAGAAGCCTTAAAAAAATATTAATTAAAATATTAATTAAAATATTAATATATATAAAGCAACAGGAGCCTTAAAAAATATATTAAAATTAATATAAATCAGCCTCTGAATCGTTTATTAATACGCATGCTACTTTTCCATTTATTAAAGTATACATGAAATAAATGCGTTCTCATATACATTGATAGTTCCTTTTTTCCATTTTTATCTATACTCAAATTAAACAAGTCGATTAAATAATTTAGAACACGTTGCTTCCGCCCATGCTATGATTCACTTTTATTTTCTAGAATAATTACGTGAATTTCGCTGCAACTTATATTTTCCGAATACATTGTGCTTTTATTCGAGTTAAGCTAAGACAAAGAACTAACTGTATCTAAGGCTGTAAGGCATTATTGAGCTGTTGACCAACCATATTTACACAATTGACCTACTACGATAAATAAACAAAAGAAAAAAAAGCTATCATCTATTGTCAATACTAATCTCATAAAGTAATAATATCAAGAGACACGGTAGTGTCTCGCGCCAAATACGCGCGGAGCGAGACTGACTCTTTTACGTGATTCTACCACTGCGCGCCACCACATTGTGGTTTGGTATTTTTCAAGGAGCAGCTATGAGCAGCTAATTCTTTTTTTATTATTTTCTATGCTTTGTAATCTTTGTTATGAGACAAGAAAGAATGCGTCACTCTGCGTCACACTTTTTATATTGACAATTTTATGCATATGCGTTCATAAAATTTTTAGTTCTTGAACAATCCATTATAAATATTAATAAAAACAGCATATTGCATTTTCTATTACATTATATGTTAGATTAAGACCTTATCAGTTGACACATTCAAAGGAATTAAAAATTTATATAATACTATATCATTGTAGGAGAGAGCGCAATGTCATGTTGTAAAATGGTATGGAACGCGTGCATAAAATTGTCTGACTTTGAAAAAGTATTTTAAAGTTGCAATGCATATTTATAAAATAATTATTGCATAAATTGGTTTACTAAACATTTGAGATAACATAATTTCATATTTGATTACTCTATTAAATACTTGAAAATTTGACTTTTGGCCAGCTTTTTTGAATTCTGGCCCACTGTGTGTCGTGCCAATTCGACCACTGGGGCTGTGGTGATATTTATCGCAATAACAACTATAAGATAGTGTTCGGCGTATCGCCTTGTATATATACTTGATTAATTTGTTCTTGTTTATTTAGATTATAATTGCTTTGTTAATTTCGATTAGTGCCGATTGGCGCATTTAGTATTAATTGCATATTTAGTTATTAGTCGTTATTGTTAATATTCGCGGGACGTCGGTGGATCGCGATCGGGACAATTTTGAATCATGCGACTCACCAATTGGTGCTGCCATCGTTGATCCACCGACGGCAGCTATTACCCCCAAAAAGGGGAGCAAGTACTCGCTCGCGGCACGTTTCAGGACCGCGAGCACTCACTCATCGCCAGACACTCTCATCGTCAAGACGCTCATAAGGAGCTTTCGAACGCGCACGAAGTTTCGGACGTCCGACCGCGATCTTCCCCCCACTCTTGGGGACCGATCTTTTGCCTGCCTTGCTTGCTCGTGATTTCGCCTGCTTGTGCCTGCTTGTGCCCGCTTTATTACGCCTTGCACCTGTGCCTGCTTGCTGCCTGCAACCCCACTGCATCCGCCTGCATGCCGGACCGGCAGAACCTGGCCACGTGGAATACGGCAAGGACGGACGAGAGTCGGAGTCAACCGGGAGACGACGGGCGCCCGAACGGTGAGTCGCTTTTCGCTTTTCGTTGCATGCGCACTTCGTTTCGTTTTGCATTCCTTTGCCTATTTCGTTAATTTAGTCGTGAGGGGGATTATAATTACCCCCCCTCTGGTCCTTCGAGTATAGAAAATCTCGCCTCCGGGGACGGTCTTACACCCCCCCCCCCCGTTCATTGGTCCTTCGAGCCGGATATTCGCGTTAGCAAATTACCGCCGACCTCTCGCTTTCGTAATATCGTTAATTTCGTTCGCTTTGTAGTCGCGAATTGCAATAACGCGTGGCGTGTTAATAATCTCTAGTTTCGCTCGCGCGATATCTCTCGTTCGCAATTCTTTGGTTTCGCTCCGCGACGAGAATACTCGCCCGAATTCTCGCTTGTCGTAACACGTGCCATTGTCGTTATCTGCATAAGTCGCGAATTATTACAATTAATAATAATAATTATTACAGTTGGTCGAATAGTAATTATTAAAATATAATACCCGAAATATTCAAATCTAGAATATTCTCGGGCAAGCCATACGTTTCGCCGGTTTGTCGGCGGCCTTGACGCTCGGTCGCGAGCCGGGCCGCGCGTACACAGTTTTTTCTACATAGACTCGCGCTCAACAGTTGCGAGACCCATTGTCCTCGCTGTTGCGGAGTCTATTTTGGTGCGACTCGAAAACATATTATTCCGAACGTCGGAATTCTTATAACATATCTGCCATCGATCGAAAACTATTTGTCGGCACTGGTTCCGAATATTAAACATTTAGCGCTCCTGTAAAAGTTCGAATATAATTGTTGTCGTACTAAGCGCTTATGTCGTATAGTTGCTCGAGTCGTATATCTTGTCGTATGGTCGCTCGCGTCGTATATCTTGTCGTATAGTTGCTCGCGTCGTATGGCTCATGTCGTTCAGTTGCTCGAGTCGTATGGCTCATGTCGTATAGTTGCTCGAGTCGTATATCTTGTCGTATGGTCGCTCGCGTCGTATATCTTGTCGTATAGTTGCTCGCGTCGTATGGCTCATGTCGTATAGTTGCTCGAGTCGTATATCTTATGTCGTAAGTAATCGCTGGTGAAGTAGAGTGTGTTCGCGTCGTATGCCGTAGTCGTAGTGTCACATACCACGTGTGGTAGCACCGCGCGCTACACATCCTGTGTCGTATACCGCGTGTCGTAGCGCCGTCCGCGACACATCGTCGTGTCGTATATCTCGTAGCGCGTGTCGTGAGATAGCACGCAGCACAATCTCGCGTCGTATACCGCGAGTCGTAACAGGGTTATTGACGCATTCATACTGCTATTATTTTTTAGATTATAATATTGAAAGTATATATATTCTCGCGACTATCTTCCCGTAGTTAATCGTTCGTATTAGATAGCTGTCGTGCTTGAGTCTTAGTCGCTTTAAGTTGCTTGGTTGTCGTTCCATTATGTCTACTCCCATTAGAAACAAACGCGAATTGTGCGTCCGGAGGATGCGGGAGGTGCACGAGCTTTCCGTGCAGGCGCTGACCGATGTGGGTTTTAGGGCCACATTTTTGACCCGTTTCGCGAGCGTGTCAAAGACCGCGGATGACTTCGAAGCTCTGCACCTCAAAATTATACAGGATACCCCGGACGCCGATTATGATACCGAGGATGCGGTCCGGAAGGAATTTGACAAAAAGCTTTGGACCGTGAGGGAGCGATATCATGCGCTTGCTCCCGTCCCGCAGGCGACCACGGCGTCCCCTCAGACCCCGTTTCAAACGTTGTCTATCCGACTGCCCAAAATCTCGCTTCCGCAATTCTCCGGAGATCTCGCTCTTTGGCCCTCGTTCATCGCGTTATATAACACCGCCATTCACGAGAATCGAAACATCTCCTCCATGGAAAAGTATCAGTATCTGTTGGCCTCGCTATCGGGAGAGGCGCTTAAAGTAATAAGAAACCTACCGTTATCCGCGGAAAATTATTCGATCGCTTATGACTCGTTAATCGCTAGATATCAGAATAAGCGCAAGATGGCCACGCAATATTGGCGTTCGTTTGTACACGCCAAGCCGTTGCAGACAGACTCAGCGGAAGCCTTGCGCGCATTATTGGACGCGTTCGTCGAAAATACGAGAGCGTTGCAGCTGATGCAATACCCGGTCGAATCGTGGGACTTCATGCTATTTAACCATTTATTGGAGAAGCTCACCCCCACTCTACGGGAAAAATTCGAAGCCGGCCACATGACAGTGGAATCGCCGAGTTACGACCAACTCATAAAATTCCTAACAAATTATTGCACGGTCCTCGCGTCCGTATCGGATTCCGCGCCGAAGCCGACCAAAGCGAGATCACAGAGTCAACTATCGAAGGGAACCGCATCGGCCTCCGCGCTTGCAACTCAAACCGCCGCATGCCCGGTCTGTAGGGAGCAGCATCTCGTATTTAAGTGTCCTCGATTCTTAAACTTATCTCCCAGGGAGAGACATTCAACGGCAAAAACCGCGAATTTGTGCCTGAATTGCCTTCGCGCGGGTCATGGCGTTAACAACTGCCCGTCGACGTGGGTGTGCCAATCGTGTAAGGCCAAGCATCATACGCTCTTGCATTTCGAGCGGAGTTCGAGCTCGATGAGTGGAGCCTCCTCTAAAGCAGACTCGGAAAAGAATCTTTCACAGGAAAGCAATGAGCCCATCGTCACAATGACTAGTGTGTCGAAATCTAACTCGATCGTATTGTTGTCAACTGTACAGGCGGAAGCTCTCGACGTCCACGAGAATCCTTTCCCTGTTCGCCTCCTATTAGACAGTGCTAGTCAGTCGAACTTCATCACCGAACGTTGTATGCAAAGGGGTGGTTTCAGACGCACAAGGGGGGTTGCGCAATGGTTAGGGGCGTAAGTAATAGCAGAGCGGCTGCCGTTCGAGGAAATACCTTATTGGTGATCCGACCGCAGGGTAATAGTAATGTTCGCATTCCAATAGAAACCAAGATCCTTCCACGCATCTCACCTCAACTGCCTAGTCGTCCAGTGGAGAGGCAATCTTGGAAACATTTGGAAAGATTAAAACTCGCTGATCCGCAATATCATAGACCTGGTCCCGTTGACATTTTGATCGGAGCTGAAGACTTTACGTCATTACTCCGGGACGGTCGTCGTGTGGGAAAGAAAGGTGAACCCGACGCATTCAACTCCATCTTTGGATGGGTACTAGTGGGCTCGGTGTCATCCCGTCCACCACAGACTTTTCGTTCGTTTATAACTCGCGGCTCAGCTGACACTTCCATTGATAGAGTCAGACGATCAAAGCAAGTCCCCACTGCTCCATCGTCGTTAAAGAAAAACAGGTCTTCTTCACAGACTACAAGTCGTGAAATATCTAGTAGTTTAGTAGCATGCTCCTCTACAAGAGACAATTTTCGTTATTGCCACTCGCGCCAAATAACTACAAGTAGCTTTCCTACACATGGATGTTGTTGTTTGAAATCAGAATCCAGAGCTAGAGATGAATTTACGCAGGATAAAGTGGGGAAGTCCTGTATCTTCTATCGTTATTAATATTAGTAGCAATTCGTAGTTTTTTCCCAATAGATTTAGTCATTAGATAGTATCGTTTAGAATATAAGTTCACTGTTCTTGTAGATTTAAATTAAATTAGCTCAATCGTACTCTCGTTGTAGATCAAGTCGGATCTCATTCGGCTTGATATCTCGTAAAACTCGTTTAATCTTGCTGCTTTGCAGAAGACATCAACAGATTAGAGCGTAGACCTGGTTGCTCCAAGACACCTCCGAGCTTTTTCCCCTTCTTGGATCCAACCGGACTCCTCAGGGTGGGCGGTAGATCGGTCTTCCCCCCTTCTTGGATCCAGCCGGACTCCTCAGGGTGGGCGGTAGATCAGCTCACGGTTGTCGTTTTTAAGGAGTAACTCCAGTCAAGCTTATAATTGTTTATTTGATATATGGGCGGTTCGCTTGGAACTCGCAACTTCATAGTCGAAATAGTTTCCTTGCTCTGAGGCGCTTCATAGCTGGGCGTGACCGTTGCTCACCGACACAAGGTGACTGCGGCACCTGTCTTGTGGAAACTCGTCGAGAGTTTGATAGTCGTATGCAAACCGCCTCAGAGCAGGAAAATTCCAAATCGTCACTCTACCCCCCTCTCGCGCTACATTCGGTGGCCTTTGGAAAACGGGATAAAGTAATAAACGTATAGTGGGAGCTCAGATGCTCACCGTTGGAAAATTTAGCGCGCTTATAGCGCCAATAGAAGCCATCCTGCACTCCAGGCTCCTATATCCTACTAGTTTTGACCTTAACGACCCCGGGACATTCTCCTGTCTTCGAACTCTTCGTAGATAGTCCATTGGAACTAAAACCGGTGCCGATAGGTAGATTTGATCGATGGCAACCGGTGCAACACATGCACCAACATTTTTGGAATCGTTGGCATGACGAGCCTTACAACCTCGGCAGCAGCGACTAAAATGGCTAAGATCGTCACCTAACGCGGTACAAAAGGGACGTCGGTCCTATTAAAATAGTAGAACGTTTCTCCCTTGCAATGAAGGTGAGAACGAATAGTCGTATCATGCCCGGGTCGCGACGGCATCTTTCGGGTCGCCATAGTGGGGGACAGCGGATGGCTCTCTCACTCGTCCTCTGGCGAAATCGTGTCCCTTGTCGATGGACAATTCACCAGAGGATGATTAAAGCATAGAAAATACGTCGTATTTTGGTGGGCGGTATGTTCGGCGTATCGCCTTGTATATATACTTGATTAATTTGTTCTTGTTTATTTAGATTATAATTGCTTTGTTAATTTCGATTAGTGCCGATTGGCGCATTTAGTATTAATTGCATATTTAGTTATTAGTCGTTATTGTTAATATTCGCGGGACGTCGGTGGATTGCGATCGGGACAATTTTGAATCATGCGACTCACCAATTGGTGCTGCCATCGTTGATCCACCGACGGCCCGCGAATATTAACAATAACGACTAATAACTAAATATGCAATTAATACTAAATGCGCCAATCGGCACTAATCGAAATTAACAAAGCAATTATAATCTAAATAAACAAGAACAAATTAATCAAGTATATATACAAGGCAATACGCCGAACAGATGGAATTGTAAGTGTGTTACAAAATGGCAATATTTCTTCAGTATTAAAAGTAGGATCTAATAACATTGTCGTTAAGAATACATGCGGCTTCGATAGCATTATGCAAATACTCGCCGCAGCATGCGTATATAATAAATTCAAAAAAATTATCAATACTGCCACGACAGATGCATTCAAATTTATCAAACTTTTTATACAATTAGGGCCAACTAAAAAAATTTATAAAATGAGAGCAAAAATTTTAAAAAATGTCGAACATTTTTTAAAAGACTCAGAAACTCTTAATGTTATGACAATTGATGCTTTTTCAAATATAGCTAATCTTTGCGAATATGTATTCTCAGATAATTATAGTTATGCCGAGATATCCACGTGTCCAACATGTCAAAACATAAAAATGATTAAGAAATGTATTTTGCCTGTAAACTCAGAAATATTACACAAATATGGTTACACAAAAATTGTTGATGCAATAAAGGAGGGAAGAATTTTCAATCTTCGATGCCACAAATGTAATGACAAACGTTCCATAAGTTTATCATACGGATCTCAATTATTTATCGAATCTTCGATTATAACCGCTTTAAATAACATTCCCCTTCACATCCAATTAAATGAGTAGCATTACGTCCATGTCGGATGCGTTATGTTTCACGGACAAAATTCTGGTCATTATACTGCATACATACGTAATGACACCAATTGGATCGAGTACGACGACTTCTTACGTAAGCCCAGAAAAGCGTGCATAAAACCAAAAGGCAATATCCATATGTGTATATATGTAGAAATATAAGATATTTTATATGGTCATGCGAGGGGGATGACTGAAACTACTCCCGTTAAATATATTGTTAAGAACATTGTTAAAATATAAATATTTTTATATGATATGTTATTATCACCATCTATCTGTTAACCCTAAAAGACAAATGACGGGGGGGACTTTGTGCCCCCAAACTATTAGGTGTACAAATAAGTCTCCGCCGTTTTACAATAGATGGCCCACCAGGAGGTTATGGTTGAAATTGTCGGATGTAAAGTGTTATATCGTAAGGTTGGACATCTGGCAACACCATAAACTTGACATAGTATCAGACTGTATCGGCATCACATAATTCTTTTCGTGCGAAAATGTCGAATTTTGAGCCGAATAAGCGTCATTTGCGGGAACTTTTGATTTATTTCTTTAATTTGAAGAAATCTGCAGCTGAGGCGCATCGATTGCTTGTAGAAGCATATAATGAGGCTGCTTTAAGTGAGAGAAGTTGTCGTGAGTGGTTTCAAAAGTTTAAGAACGGTGATTTTGACGTCGAGGACAAAGAACGTAGCGGAAGGCCGAAAGTGTACGAAGACACGGAATTGGAAGCATTATTGGAGGAAGATTCGTGCCAAACGCAAAAAGAACTCAATTGATGAGATTGAGCCGAGCACTCAAGGAAAAACGCGCCCACTACTACTCCAGACACGATAAAATTATTCTCCTGCATGATAATGCTCGTCCACATGTTGCGGCACCTGTCAAAACCTACTTGAAAACACTCAATTGGGAAGTTTTACCCCACCCGCCGTATTCACCAGACATTGCTCCCTCTGATTACCATTTGTTTCGATCGATGGCGCACGGCCTGTCTGAGCAGCACTTTACATCATATGAAGATGCCAAAAATTGGATCGATTTGTGGATAGCCTCAAAAGATGAAGCGTTCTTCCGACGCGGTATCCATAGCCTGCCAGAAAGATGGGAAAAAGTAGTGGCTAGCGATGGACAATACTTTGATTGAAACATAAGGTACCGTTCTTTCACAATAAATGCCCAATTTTTGATTAAAAACGGCGGAAACTTATTTGTACTCCTAATAAAAATTCATACTACGCTCCTGAAGTAATTAGGTATATTTTCGGGTCCAGATTTTTTATCATAATTCAGTTCAATAACTTCTTTAACTCTTTATATTATTAATATAAAGAGTTAAAGAAGTTTATCACATCATGCGTCTTACTCTTTATATTATTAATATAAAGGGTTGAAGAATAATAATAGCGTTTTCGATTAAAGCGGATTTGATCGACCCGAGATCGATTAATGACGTCACTTTTGCATTTCGACCAATAGTATTACTCGATTTGCTGAAGTGACGTCATTAATTCGCTCTCGGGTCGATCAAATCCGCTTCAATCGAAAACGCTATAACATAACTTTTAGATCCACTCTTCATAAATTCTCACTCAAGTAATAATTAAATATGGGAAAGAAAGTTTTAAAACTTTTGGTAATTATTTAGAATAGCGGCTTTTCCCAATTTTGATATTTTTTTGCGATTGTTTTGATAAAAAGCTGTGTTGTGACTCCAACAACGATAATCAATCGGGGGAGGTCGAAGAATATGTGATCTACCTAGTTTTTTCAGCAAAAACAGGTATTAATTGACGTATATGTGATTAACTCCATACTTTGTGAACTTTATTTGCATACTTCCACTACTTTATTGCAACTTTCCATGTGAAGCAAGTTCCACCCTACAATTGTTGTGTAGGTGGCTAAAGTGCGTGCCATCCCGCCAAGATAAAGCGAGGTCGGTAAATATGCAGAATAGTGGCCTCCTCACCGATTTCGTTGAACTTAAGCTTAATCGACGCGTTTTTGCACAAAACGACCGAATCTGGCAGAAAAAAGTGTCGCTCTGCCCCGCGAAGCGAGATATTAAGGGCTCAGACACAATGCGAGGAATAAGGAACAAGTAATAAAATTCATAGTCGCATCTTTTTTTAATAGACGCGCATTGGAAAAGGATGCGACTATTAATATCTATTTCTTGTTCCTTATTCCTCGCATTGTGTCTGAGCCCTAACCGTTAAAGTTGACGACTATCAGGTTAAGAGACCTGTCATACCGACAAGATGTAGCGACTACGAACATGCCCCGCAAACACATGCGTATGCTCAATATATCCTATATAATATATCGAAGTACATACATGCGTGGGCGGGGGGCTTTGCCCCCCCCCCCCTGCACCCCCAACCCATGATTGGTGTGAGTGAATCTAGAAGTGTGAGCGAGGGGAGCTTAGCCTCCTCACTGATTTTAGGACACGCCTTTGGCGTATGAATTAGTGACGCGCTTTAAAAGAATTTAACTGTTTAAAGCGCGTCACTAACCTATATAGGTTAGTGACGCGCTTTAAATAGTTAAATACAAAATATCTGCTTTAATGAAAATCACAACTTCAAAATAATACTCTTGCATATACGCGTGCGGCCACTGAGCATGCGCATGTGGTTGTGGGGCATGCTCGTAGTCGCTACATCTTGTCGGTATGACAGGTCTCATAATCTGATAGTCGTCAACTTTAACTGTTAATATCTCGCTACGCGGGGCAGAGCGACACTTCTTTCTGCCAGATTCGGTCGTTTTGTGCAAAAACGCGTCGATTAAGCCTAAGTTCAACGAAATCGGTGAGGAGGCCACTATTCTGCACATTTACCGACCTCGCTTTATTTTGGCGGGATGGCACTTTTTCACCCACACAACAATTGTAGGATGGAACTTGCTTCACATGGAAAGTTGCAATAAAGTAGTAGAAGTATGCAAATAAAGTTCACAAAGTATGGAGTTAATCACATATACGTCAATTAATACCTGTTTTTGCTGAAAAAGCTAGGTAGATCACATATTCTCCGAACTCCCCCGATTGATTATCGTTGTTGGAGTCACAACACAGCTTTTTATCAAGACAATCGCAAAAAAATATCAAAATTGGGAAAAGCCGCTATTCTAAATAATTACCAAACTTTTATGTTAAGATTTTAAAAGAATTAGAAACTTTATTCTCGGAATTGCCAATCTTAGTTTAAGATTCTTTAGAAGTATAAAATCGAAGCATCGGTTATACAAATCTCGATGTAAATGCGATGTGAAATATTCTTATCTGTAAATCACTTCAACGATAACGGTAGTTCAATTCTTTGGCAATTGACGTACGTTAGCCAGAGCGTAAAGTGTCCCGTAGGTGAGAAGCAGTACAAGAGTTGGCGTGGGGGAACATGTGACCCCACTTTTGCCTTTTAGATTGTAAATTGTATTGGTAAGTAAATTTTTGTTCTTTATGTAAAAGGGAGTAAAACAAAGGGATTTGCTCATACGTTTAAGGTTTTGAGTGAGATAAAATTTTTTTCGTATAACTTTATTTTGATTTTATACCAATTTAGAAAATAAGATGTTCTCGCGGTATATTAGACGCGTATTATTACTATTGTGCAAAGTATATCCAGCAAATTGAACATTTTTCTATTGTACCGTTTGTACGATTAAAAAGTAAATTTTATAATTTTTTTTTATTTATTTTTTCCACTGATGACTTTTTGAAAATTTGCAACACTCATTTCTTCAAATAATTATACTTTTTCAAGAGAACGTTAAAATGCCCTGTAGGTAAAATTATTTGACGAAATAAATGGTGCAAATTTTGAAAAAATGATTAATAAGCAATGACAAATAAGCAAAACTTGTTGATCGCGAATAAACAAACGGTACAAAAAAATGTTGCGTCTTAAAGTGCATTTTTCTTCTTTAAAATGGCATTTGAATTTTTAACATAGCTCTATTTGTTAAATTAGTTTTAACGCGGGAAGCCTGGAACAAGATTTTTAACCAAGAAATTCAAAAAATAATTTTTTCTATGAAGAGTAAAGTGCCCTTTAGCATCCTGTTCTGGTCTTAAAAATTTTGTTCTGAGTTGTTCCAGTGGAGGACACGATAGTATTATCGTGGAAAGCCTGGAACAAAATTTTTAACCAAGAAATTCAAAAAATAAATTTTTTCTATGAAGAGTAAAGTGCCCTTTAGGCTCCTGTTCTGGTCTTAAAAATTTTGTTCTGAGTAGTTTCAGTGGAGAACACAATAGTTTCATCGTGGGAAGCCTGGAACAAGATTTTTAACCAAGAAATTTAAAAAATAAATTTTTTCTATGAAGAGTAAAGTGCCCTTTAGGTACCTGTTCTGGTCTTAAAAATTTTGTTCTGAGTTGATCCAGTGGAGAACACGATAGTTTTATCGTGGGAAGCCTGGAACAAGATTTTTAACCAAGAAATTCTAAAAATAAATTTTTTTGATGAAGAGTAAAGTGCCCTTTAGCATCCTGTTCTGGTTTTAAAAGATTTGTTCTGAGTAGTTTCAGTGGAGAACACGACAGTTTTATCGTGGGAAGCTTGGAACAAGATTTTTAACCAAGAAATTCAAAAAATAAATTTTTTCTATGAAGAGTAAAGTGCCCTTTAGGCTCCTGTTCTGGTCTTAAAAATTTTGTTCTGAGTTGTTCTACGCGGTTAGAAATATGTTCTAGATCGACAGTTTTGTAAGTCATTTTGTTTACGAATAATTGGCTAAAAACTGTTATTTTTAAAATTTTTCTTTTTTCAATATCTCTTACAGTTTTTAACCAATCGAACTAATACTTTGAAACAATGTTTGGAACGACTAAAACAATCTGTAGCAATAAAAAAATTTGCAATTTTCGGAAATAGGGGGGCCAGCGGAAAATAGTTTTTATTTTCTGGATTTTCGGTTTGATTTAGGAATCTGTCCTTTTGGAACAATATTTGGAACAACTAGAACAATCTGTAGCGATAAAAAAATTTCGATTTTTGAAAAAAAGGGGCCAGCAAAAAAAAATTATTTTTTTATTAAAAAACTGTTTGGAATTAAGGAATATCGTTTTGGAACAATGTAGTACAAATTCAGAACAACCTACTGGAACAACTTTCAAAAATATGAATTTCAAAAAAAGGGTGGCTAACTTCATACACAACGAAACGTAACCATATGTCAATTCCAATAATGGACCAAGGACCAAATGACGTTGAAATTAATCTGTTTGATAAAGAAAATGGAATAAATTATTCTATGAAATTGTCTCCAGAAGATGCTGCGAGTGCAAAGAATGATAAATAATTGATGATACCGGTTATGTAGGTAATATTCTATTTCCCAGATAGCAAAGTGACATTTAGTGACGGCAAATGCCGTAATAATGCCGTCTTAGTGACGGCAACACGTCAAATTTCCGTCACTAAGACGGCATTATTACGGCATTTGATGTCACTGTGCTATCTGGGTTGCTGTGTAATTATGATCAAATAAAAGTTGTAGGTAAAATAATGGCATAAAACTCAATAAATAAAGTTAAAATAAAAAACTCGTTTATTATTCACACTTGGCACTCGCACAACTCGCATCATCGGCCATATTGCAATTTTATTCTGAAGCTGCGTTCGGGGAGCTTGCTATCGCTATCGCGCTATTGGCTCCCCGAACGTAGTTCATAGCGTTTGCATTTATAGCGATAATAGCGTCCCCCAAATGTACCCAAGGACGGAGCGATTGTTTGTCGGTCCTTGTCTGACTCATTCACCTTATCGATTTTCAGTAGTTTGGACACCAACCATAGCACGGACACGCACCCATGTAGCGCTACCGACCGTGACGAGCGTAGTTTAGACGCACTTCTTCAGGCGGCGCGTCGGAAAATACGTCCACCCAAGAACAAAGGGATGGCCGCTCTCAGGTTTCTCTCTGATATAACCTAATATGTTCACTGGTTCGCACGTGGGCTGAAGACGTGTACGCTCCCGACCGACCCGACCCAGTGGGAGAGCCTACCTCCAGGCAAACAAAATAAAAAACTGGTTTCGCACGTGTTATTGTGTTCATAACGTTTATATTTATAATTGCAATAATATTCATCCTCACAGTTGGATCATAGTAAAACAAAATGCAGCACGACGATGTAAATCCCAAAGCACAATTTTTATTTTAACTATTTATTATCATCATGATTTTTAATCATAATTATCTTACAGGTTGTGTGGAGTGTTATCAATAAATCATTCTGTTCCTTCAAAGTCAAGTAAGTGCATCCTTAAGAAATGAAAACATAAACAAACATGCAGAAGAATTGTGACAACTTTAATCTTATTACTGTAATTGTAATGTTTCTTTTGTAGTACAAAGACACAGCGGTTCTGCAGAAACGAGTTTAATCTTACTGGTTTATGCAGTAGAGCTGCATGTCCTCTTGCAAACAGTCAATATGCTACGATTCGAGAGGAAAATGGTATTATTTATCTGTACATGAGAACAGCAGAGAGGTAGGTTATACATATGATTTGCATTTACCAGGGTTGGGAAAGTTACTTTGTAGAAGTAAGTATCTAGTTACAGCTACAGTTTTTTTCACTAAAAAGGTAGTTACAGTTACAAGTTACCGACTTTGAAAAGTAACATGTTACAGTTACAATAACTCAAAAAGTAACGAGTCGTTACTTTTCAGTTACTTTCTTGCAATAAATGTGTACTATCATTTTAAATATAAGAATCTTATATTTCAAACTTTACTTAAATAATAATTTATTATGTACTACATACTTAATTATATCACTTTAGACAGGATGTTTTCCGGGTTAAACGGCCAAACTTGACATATGAGTTTAGGATCTCAAAACAAGAAAAACTTTCTTCTGGAGGTATGCTCGCAAACACTTTGTTCAAGAGATATTTACTTTTGAAGTTGCAGAACTATTATAAATAAATAATTTTAAAATAAAGTAGGTTTATCCTCAACAGTAATCAAAATGTACAGTAATCAAAATTATAATCGTTATCTTCTAATCTTCTTTATTGCTAAACATTAATTAAAATTATAATAATTATTCTTTTTACTGCTTAACAGTAATCAAAATTAAAATTATTATCCTTTTTACTGCTTTATAGTAATCAAAATTTAAGTAATAAATATCTTGTTCAAAATTATTTTACACCAATAGATTTTTTGAATGGAATGTTCTCAAGCAAAAAGTGTATAAAATGCCTGTATGAAAAATGTATGAAATGACTTTTAATCATAACAAAAACGGAAGATAGTGCAAGCGTGCGAAGGAATAACAAACGCACAATGTCAATTAGCCACTTGTTCTTTTACTGATAGGTGCAATGCTTGTCTCTGGGCTAGAAGCTATCATTCTGAACAAAATATTTAATACTTAAATTTTGGTTACTGTAAAACAGTAAAAAGGATATTTATTTTAATTTTGATTACTGTTAAGCATAGTAAAGAGGATAATTGTTTTAATTTTGATTACTGTTTAGCAGTAAAGAGGATAACCTATATTATTTTGAAATTATTTATTCCTAATTTTGTAACTTTAGAAGTTAATATCTCTTGAACAAAGCGTTTGCGAGCATACCTCTAGAGAAAAAATTTTCTTGTTTTGAGATCCTATATACTCATATTTTAAGTTTGGTCGTTTAACCCGGGAACACCCTGTATAATATAAGACATAGTATAATTAAATATTTTTTAATTAATAAAACTTTTAATAAAAAGTTTACGTGGCAATTATTTGATTGTAAGAATTGATACAATTCTTTTTGTGCGGACTCGACTTCTCTTATTTGTTGATTAAAAGCAAAAAATATAAAGTATAAAATAAAAATATATAGTAACTATTAAAGTAACTATTAAATTAGTTACTAGTTACCAAAAAAATGTAACTAAGTTAAGTTAAAGTTATAGATGGAGAAAAAGGAGCGAAGTTAAGTTATAGTTACCAAAAAATGTAACTATAACTGTAACTTCGTTACAAGTAACGAGTTACTTCCCAACCCTGGCATTTACTAATGTAGCATTGATATTTGCTACATTATGAAAGGCATATTTAAAAGGACGAGAAACTTCATTAGAAAACGTTACCACCGAGCTTGTATCGAGACACAAGGAAGTCGTTTTAAACATTTTCTTTAAAATCAGCAAAGTAATGACAAAAGATAAAAACGCGTGTAACTTGTAAACGAGGCAATTGCAAACATATGTTCATATGAACTTTTTTATTGTTTGTAGTCCTGCATCTGCCCTTGAAATGCATCCCACATGTTTTAAAACACCCTGTATGTTAATATACATATATTAATTTAAATGGTAATAAACTTTTTTTAGGATACATACACCTAAAAATAGTTGGGAGAAAGTCAAACTGTCTAGGAATTTTGAAAAGGCGATACATCAAATTAATGAAAATCTACTTTATTGGCCTGGTTTTATAAAGGCAAAATGTAAGCAAAGATTTCTCAAAATCACGCAGTATCTTATTCGTATGAGAAAGTTTAAGTTAAGACGTCAGAAGAAAATTGTACCACTTCAAAGGAAAATCGAAAGAAGAGAAAGGCGTAGGGAAGAAAAGGCTCTGATCGCTGCAAAATTAGAAAATGCAATTGAAAAACAGCTTATGGAGAGGCTGAAGAAGGGGATGGTAACATTGAATTTCATATTTATTTCTGTAAAAGTTAATTATGTTTTTAGACATATTAATTTTCTTGATATTTCAGTATGAGGGTATTTACAATTTCCCGCAAAAAGTGTTTGATAAGGCTGTAGAGGCTGTTGAAATTGAAGGAGAAAATGAGGCAGAAAGCGAGCAGGAAGAAGAGCAGGAGAAAGAACTCGAGAAGGAGGTGGAGATGGAATTAGAAGCGGACGAGAGAGAAACTGAGCGAGATGGTCCGGAATACGTTGAAGCTGATAGCGACAATGATGACTTTGAGGATGATGAAGACGACATTGAAGAGCTTTCTGTGGTGAATAATTAGACAATTATTCATTAAAGTATAACTTTTTTATTTTAATAATAGGTATTTATAATTTATAAATATTGTGTAGGATGAAGATAGTGACTCTGGACAGAAGGAAGAAATTGAATTATCAGACAGTTTTGAATCTGAAGCTAGCGATATTGAGGTAATAATTTTTTAGCTCAAAGTAGGCCTATTATTTTATAAGTCGTGATATAAATTTCTTGTGTTTTATTAGGATTTAATCGAGCCATCTACAAGCAAGAAGACAAAGGGACCGAAAGTTATCAGAAAAGGAAAGAAACCGCGAGCGAGAGTGGAAATCGAATACGAAGTGGAAGAGGAAAGTCAACAGAATAAACGGGCGCGTATATTGCAAATATAGCAAAATGTACTATATAAATATAATTATCTTTATAATAAAATTACACAAAACACTTCATACGTTGTTATCCAATATTTCAGTTGACAAAATAATCACAATGTGATTACATCTGGTAATATTTTAAACCATCAATACTTTGCATCGAAAATAGAAAAAAAGATCAACAGGGTATAATTAGGTATCAACCGTCTTTATTTTCTTAAGGGAATCCTGCACCCGTATGATTTACCGACATTTTTTTGGGCGGATAAATCTTTGAATTGGCTTTACAGAATCGAAAAACTCTTTTACACAATTAAAGTACGCATAAAAATGAAGGGCGCTCTTGACGAGTATTTATCAAAATCGAAAAAAAATTAAAAATCACTTATTTTTTGCACGTACACAGCTGTCACCTAACGACAATATTCGATAAATACAAAAATTGTACAGTTAATTCATGCAAAAGGGTCCAAAAGCGCTTTAGGGACAACATGTAGGAACAACATCATGCAAGTAGAACCAAGATTAAAAGCGTAGAAAAAAAATTTTTTCCGACCAAAGTTTTATAAATGCAGAGGCGCACATGCATGCATGGCGATGCAATCTGACAAGGACAGATGTATCCGTTAGACAAGGACAGGTATAGATCGGTAACATAGTAAACACAGAAAACTGTGATAAATTATCGACATTTTTAGTTCCGTGCTAGATGATGGCGCTTTCCCGCAGGTCCATATATTTAGCCCCTCATCTACAGCAATTTACAAAAACATTAATATATTCGGATTGTACATTGTTTGTACATAAATGTATTTTGTTTTTTAGTGTTTGTACATCCTTGGTTAATTTAAAAAAAAAATAAAAAAGTTTTGCTAACAATACCAATAAAAGTTAGCCCCTCATTATTTCAAAAATAATGATAAATCAAAGTTTATTGTGCTTAATCGTTTGTACATCGTTTGTACATTCTTAGTAATTGATTTACTTTTTATTTAAATATTTCTTTTTTTGCTTAAAATATAAATAAACAATTTTTATTCGAATTTGGCGGGTAAATCTTCAAGGTGGTTAAGACCACATAGTAGCCATCTGTTAAGGGGATCCTAAAGTGACAGGCAAACTCCAACCTGACAGCGCCACGATCTAGCACGGAACTAAAAATAATCGATAATTTCGATCGTTTACTATGTTTTCTGTGTTACCGTGCTATACCTGTCCTTGTCTAACGGATACCTATACGATATATCTGTCCTTGTCAGATTGCAGGCAGCGCCATCTCTGACAAGATCCGGCAACTATTGATGCATGCAATACTGCTCTTCTTGTCAGTCTGCATCCGTATTTGCATCAATTTGCATTACTAAAACTTTCTCTCAATGGATCTTTTTTCGTACGCATTGAATCTTACTTCTACTTGCACGATATTATTCCTACATGTTTACCCAATACTAGATGATAAACATTATGTATGTATAAACTGCAGAATTTTTGTTTTAAGCAAATATTGTCGTCAGGTGACAGCTGTATGTGTTCAAATAAGTAATATTTTTAATTTTTTGGTGTTTTTAATATAAAATCGCGGTTGTCTTGCATAGATTTTTGTGCGTACTTTAATTCTGTAAAAGATTTTTGCAATTCTATAAAGCCAATTAAAAGATCCATTGAGAAACTGTAATGTCGGTAATTCATACGACTTTAGGATCCCCTTAAAACGAAAAAATCGCTTTGTAAAGGCCTCCACACACTTTTCCGTAACAGTAACAGTAAGGTTTCGACCAATCGCGTTGCTCGATTCGGCTGGTTACGGTTAAAGGCTATAATAATACACGAAATGCATAACGTAGCATAAGCATAGCATAAAACCGCTAGACCAATGAGCATCTAGCATAAAGTCGCCATATTAATTTACATAAGATGCTCATTGTTCCAGCGGTCTTATGCTATGCTTATGCTACGCTATGCATTTTGTGTATAAAGGCCATCACACACAAAATGCATAGCGTAGCATAAGCATAGCATACGACCGCTGGACCAATGAGCATCCAGCATAAAGTCGCCATATTAATTTACATAAGATGCTCATTGGTCCAGCGGTCTTATGCTATGCTTATGCGACGTTATGCATTGTGTATTAATCCATTTCCTTATACATATTTTTATGCGCCTATGCAAGTTTGCTGGGTATACCTTTAAAATAAACTCATGTAAACAATTGCGTAAGTGAGCATTTACATGAAGTATAAAGGCCTCCACACACACATTTCCGTAACAGAATAACAGTAAGGTTTCGACTAATCGCGTTGCTCAATTCGGCCGTCCGTTAAGCTATATCTACACAAACTTGCATAGCCGCATAAACATATGCATAAGGAAATGGATTAAGGCCATCACACACAAAATGCATAACGTCGCATAAGCATAGCATAAGACCGCTGGACCAATGAGCATTTTATGTAAATTAATATGGCAACTTTATGCTGGATGCTCATTGGTCCAGCAGTCTTATGCTATGCTTATGCTACGCTATGCATTTTGTGTGTAATGGCCTTTAATCCGGCACTCGTATATGGACTTATGCATTCGTATATGGACCAATCAACTTTTTTATACTTATGTTTATGCGCTATGCAAATTTGCCTGGGTATATAGCTTAAAGGCCGCAGTACAGACTTCTACATAAATGCATAAACATAAGCATAAGGATTTGATTGGCCCATATACGTGTGCATAAGGAAATGGACCAATTTAATCCCTTAATACATATGTTTATGCACCTATGCAGAAGTCTGTGCTGCGGCCTTAATGCTATAATACACAAAATGCATAGCGTAGCATAAGCATAGCATAAGACCGCTGGACCAATGAGCATCTTATGTAAATTAATATGGCGACTTTATGCTAGATGCTCATTGGTCCAGCGGTCTTATGCTATGCTTATGCTACGTTATGCATTTCGTGAATTATAGCCTTTAACCGTAACCACCCACACAACACGCATGTCTTAATGACGTTGTAACGACGTCTTAAAAGAGACGTCTCTATGATTTTGTTAGATATACGTCTATATGACGTCTTAGAAAAAACGTCTTTCAGACTTTGTTAGAAATACGTCTGTATGACGTCTTAGAAAAAATGGCTTTAAGACTTTGTTAGAACGGCGTATTTTCGATCGCATCATCCGACCGATAGATGGCTTTTGATGAAATCCGTTTCTCGTAAGAAAAATACGATGAGCGATGTTATATAAGTACGGCACAATTTGTATCAGTTATATCGTGGAGTCTATACTCTCTTATAATACAGTGGCATATACATATAAACTTTTGGATTAATATAATAGTATATTAATTACTACAAACACAACGCCAGCTCTTCTTTCGTATTTTTCTTAATTATAGCCAGACAACATGCATGCATGTCTATAAAAAAAGTTTAAAAAACGTCTTAAATGTCTATAAAAAGTCTAAAAAACGTCTTAAAGTAATATCTAATCTACGTCCTAATGCATTGTATTAAAGACGTCATAAATAGTAACATAAGACGTCCCAAAGACGTTTAAACTACGTCTTTCTTAGAGTCCTATATTATCAGAGAAGCGAAGTCGATACCCCCTCCATGGTTCCCATAAACCCCGCAGCTGGTCCATAAACCCCGCAGCTGACCGTTTGTAAACATGTGTATGCACACGGACACCACACGGGGTCGAGAGTCTCGGTTTTGATTGGTGCCGCGGTCAGCCAATCAGCAAGCGTGCCGTCAATTTCGCTTATCTGATAATATAGGACTCTAGTCTTTCTGAAATCTTTTTAAGACGTCTAGGAATTTTTATGACGTCTTTTAAACGTCTTTATGACGTCAAAATGTTATCTGGGCAGCCGAATCGAGCAATGCGATTGGTCGAAACCTTACTGTTACTGTTACGGAAAAGTGTGTGTGGAGGCCTTTACAAAGCATTTTTTTCGTTTTAACAGTTGGCTACTATGTGGTCTTAACCACAGTATAACTATACCCAGTAGCGACACTATGGCCTAGTATATGTTCTGTGAGTTTACACCGGACCGTTTAATACGCGTACCAAGTACTATATCCATATCAAATCCGTATTAAATCTCGGGTTATTCCGGTGTAAACCGCCCACACAACACGCATGTCTTAATGACGTTGTAACGACGTCTTAAAAGAGACGTCTCTGTGACTTTGTTAGAAATATGTCTATATGACGTCTTAGAAAAAACGTCTTTCAGACTTTGTTAGAAATACGTCTGTATGACGTCTTAGAAAAAATGGCTTTAAGATTTGCTAGAACGGCGTATTTTCGATCGCATCATCCGACCGATAGATGGCTTTTGATGAGATCTGTTTCTCGTAAGAAAAATACGATGAGCGATGTTATATAAGTACGGCACAATTTGTATCAGTTATATCGTGGAGTCTATACTCTCTTATAATGAAGTGGCATATACATATATACTTTTGGATTAATATAATAGTATATTAATTACTACAAGCACACTGCACAACGCTAGCTCTTCTTTCATGTTTTTCTCAATTTATAGCCAGACAACATGCATGTTATAAAAAACGTCTTAAATGTCTTTAAAAAGTCTAAAAAACGTCTTAAAATAATGTCTAATCTACGTCTTAATGCATTGTACTAAAGACGTCGTAAATAGTGACATAAGACGTCCCAAAGACGTTTAAACTACGTCTTTCTGAAATTTTTTTAAGACGTCTAGGGATTTTTATGACGTCGTTTAGACGTCTTTATGACGTCAAAATGTTATCTGGGCGAGATTTGATACGGATTTAATACGGATATAGTACTTGGTATGCGTATTAAACGGTTGGTGTAAACTAGGCCTATGTCGGCACCTTGGATGTAGAGGTATGGTTATACTGTGGTCTTAACCACCTTGAAGATTTACCCGCCAAATTCGAATAAAAATTGTTCATTTATATATTTTAAACAAAAAAAGAAATATTTAAATGAAAAGTAAATCAATTACTAAGAATGTACAAACGATGTACAAACGATTAAGCACAATAAACTTTGATTTATCATTATTTTTGAAATAATGAGGGGCTATCTTTTATTGGTATTGTTAGCAAAACTTTTTTATTTTTTTTTAAATTAAACAAGAATGTACAAACACTAAAAAACGAAATACATTCATGTACAAACGATGTACAATCCGAATATATTAATGTTTTTGTAAATTGCTGTAGATGAGGGGCTAAATATATGGACCTGCAAGAGGGTTGCATTATCTGCTTCAGAAAATATATGGTCGATAGAATATCAAGCGATATTGTCTTTTTTCAATATATGATACATATTATATGATATATAATACGGAACATATAACATATTTTTTGATTTTTTATATCTATTTATTGTAAAACCAATATTGCAGTGCGCAAATTTTTAATATTTCGTCGATTGTTGTATTTATACTATCTATATGAGAAATTTACATGAAATGGTTATTATTAGATAGGTATTACATATAGATATTATCTACGTACGAGCATTATATATAATCTGTATTAAGGGGATCCTAAAGCCGTCTGTATTACCGACCAAATTCTATATCTGTCCTTGTATAGACAATGATAATAGACAAGGATAGACAAGGTTATAGGTTATATTGCATTCATTACAATTAATCTTTTTTTGTAGGCTTTTATTCTTAGTTCCAATTGCACGATATTGTTCTTACATGATGTTGTCCCTAGGTCTTGTCGGTCTAATTTTGTGGATATTTATTGTGGAATTTTTGTACAAAGCAAATATTGTCGTCATGTATACCAAAAATTAACAAAAATATTTATTTTTTTTTGTTTTTGATATAAATTCGACCACCATGATCTAGATTTTGATGCGTACTTTAATTCTATACAAGAATTTCGCATTTCTATAAAGCCAATTAAAAGATTTTCTCTAAGAAAAAAACCGGTATTACAGACGGCTTTAGGATCCCCTTAATTGTGCACCTACATACTTTAATAACAATTTTGTTTCAAAATTATATATTTTTTTGCAACTTCTATTCGAACGTAAATAACCATGCTTGGCGTGACGGTAGGTTAAAAGTTTGAGTTGGGAAGTCAAGATTAATTCGTTACAATTTATTTAACGGCATTACATTTGTTATAATCAATTAAGCATTTATCAAGCATGATGTATATCCGGTAATTTTCTCGGAATCTTATGATAAGTTTTTACGCGCGACTAAACTTACCCGTTCTCATAGTGGGTCTTGTAACTAGGAAAATATTTGTCGTTTTCGTACTTGCAAAATTACTCACGCTATAATAGTTGGTATAAACTGAATTTGCGGAAACGCAATTCAGCGAAATAACAAGCGTTATCGGACGAGTTATCGAGAAAATTTATTGAAAATATATTTCATTTGTAATGGAAAAGTAAATATCAATAATTTATTGAAATAAAAATTGGTTAAAGATAAATGATTGACCTAAATAAAAATCGATCGGGAGGACAAGGATTCGAATATGGGAAATTTATTGAAAAAGAAAAATGGTGGAACGGAGATTCTATCCAATCAAAAATTCATTGAAAAGAATATTAACCTAGTTATATGACTGGACTTGATGCGAGCTGCGAGGTGCGACGTGCGAGGTTATGTCTGTTCGTTTACATTTTTACAATGTCAGACACGAAAAGTTATCGGTGGAAAGGCAAAATAGTGACAAAAGCAGTTCATGAAAAAAGACTCGCTATCTCTTCACGAGTGCAACGGAGACAAAAAGTTAGCTAGAAGGCATAGATATACGTGTAGCGACAGCTGTACGTTATGCTTTGCTTACCCAGCTGATTGCGACGTTGCCACGCTTTCACGAGCCATCGAGATACATTTGTGCCGACAGCACAATTATCTCAAGTTATAATTTATTTCTTTAAAACGATGTAGTGAAGACAATTGAAACTTGGCAGATATTTTTATCTATTCGTATACTAGATGTGCAAAAAAATTCAAAATATTGGTAGCGCTCCTTCAACATTATTTTAGCTGTTTTATCCGTCAAAATCGTCTCTTCCCATAAGAATACGTGTAAAATCAGTGAAAATTAAAATCGTTATATCTCAGCAACCGTTTAATGGATTCTTCCGTTTCTACTTCTTTGTAACACATCAGGAAGACAATGGCGTTTTCGATTTGCGACGAACCTGGCTCGGGTTAGCTCATGGACATAGAACACATATACATATTATGTATGTATTCTATGTCCATGAGCTAACCCGAGCCAGGTTCGTCACAAATCGAAAACGCCATAAAAGAACATTCTCACGAATTTTTATCCACTTGGTAGCGCTTTGAAAATAGGTCCAATACATCCTTAAGCGTCGTCTACAATACGCGGAATAAGAGCGGAGTAAGAAGTAAGAGTATTAGGCGTAAGCGAAATATATACAAATCATTTTTATTTCTCAACTTCAGCACTACGCTTGTAAGCGTAAGGGGCTGAAGTTGGAGTAAGAAATAAAAATAATTTATTTTGCTTACGCCTTTATTTTAGCTCCCTTAACACTTACTTCTCACTTCTTACGCCAGTTACCCCTCCGGGCGTATTATATGCTGCAAACGGATCACACAATCTAGGGAGAAAAATTGCTCACACTGAATCTAGGCTTGCGCCGACCGATTTCATGGAAATTTACGGTTGCAGGTGTACCACGAGCAGTCATTAGAGCCGACCTACTAAAAGCATTCGGTCTCGTAGTGGATTTAGAAGGAGAGCGCATTATCGATAAGCAACATCCAGTTATCATAAGATACTTGAGGAATTTACAGGAATAACGCGGGCACAAATGGCACTAAAGAAGAAGCATGGGATATGTCACCACATCGAGACGAGGAGACCTTATATTGCCAGCAAACCACGCAGACTGCCACCCGACAAACTACGAATTGCGAAAGCAGAGTTTCAATACATGCTGGAGCAAGGAATCTGTCGACACTCAAGAAGCCCTTGGGCAGCTCCGTTACACATGGCTCCCAAAAAGGGAGAAACGTGGAGATCATGTGGTGACTACAGAGGACTAAATGCGGTAACAATACCGGACAGCTACCCGGTTCCGCACATTCACGATTTCGCCGTAAATCTCCACGGTAAGAAAATCTTTAGCAAATTAGACCTAATCCACGCCTACCATCAGGTACCAGTCAACGCAGAGGACATTCCGAAGACTGCTATCGTAACGCCTTTCGGATTATTCGATTTTATCACTATGCTATTCAGACTCAGAAATGCGACACAAACGTTCCAGAGACTAATGAACAAAATACTGCAAGGATTGGACTTCTGTTTCTGCTACGTGGACGACATATTAATAGCATCTAAAGACGAATTGGAGCATCAAGAGCACCTTCGACAGGTCCTCTGACGACTCCAAGAGGCGGGCATAGCTATCAACCCCAGCAAATGTGTCTTTGGTCAAAGCAAGGTGGAATTTCTTGGTCATGAGATCACTCCGAAGGGAACCAGACCACTCGAAAAGCAGGTAAAAGCCATACTTGACTCTTCCCGTCCTAAGACTATGGTTAAGCTTCGCAGGTTCCTGGGAATGGTAAACCATTACCGCCGCCACCTCAAAAACGCCGCCAGAAGCCAAGCTCCGCTCAACGAACTACTCAGAGACTGCAGGAAGAACGACAAACGACCAGTACCATGGAATCAGGAAAGCATTGATGCCTTTCAACAATGCAAAACCGAATTAGCACAAGCAGCACTGCTCGCACACCCGACAGAGTCATCACCACTTATACTAGCAACAGATGCATCAGACACCACGCTCGTAGCCGCTTTAGAACAGGTCCACGGTAACCAACGACAACCGATAGCATTATTCTCCAAGAAACTCACCACAGCGCAACGCAAGTATAGCACATACGACAGAAAACTGCTAACTGTGCACGAAGCCGTGAAGCACTTCAATGAGATCATCCAAGGACGAAGAGTAATCATCGCAACTAACCACAATCCGCTCAGGTACGCATTTCGACAGCGACCTGAAAAAGCATCCCCGCGACAGGCTCGCCAACTCAATCTGATAGCACAATTTACCACGGAAATTAAATACCTAGCTGGAGATGAAAATGTCGTCGCAGATGCACTCTCGCGCGTCGATGCAGTTGACATGCCAGTCATAGTTTCAACGAAGGAGCTGGCCCAAGAGCAAGAACCCGACGAAGAGTTGAAGCAAATCCGCGAGAGAGGATCTTCACTAGAACTTAAGAAACTAACCATATTAGGATCCACACTGCCTATATATTGCGATTGTTCACAGGGGGCTATACGTCCTTACGTGCCTAAAACGCTTCGTAAACGCATCTTCGACGTGGTTCATGGAATGGCGCACCCCAATGGCGCATCGACAAGCCAGCAGATACGCCAAAAATTCGTCTGGCCAAACGCGGACCGCGAAATCCGACGCTGGGCGCGAACCTGCCTACAATGTCAACGCAGAAAAATTCAACGCCACATTCACCTAAGGCCACAGAAAATTCCAGCGCCGGACAGCCGTTTCCAACAGATACACCTTGACTTAATAGGACCACTGCCAGAGGTAAGAGGTTATCGATATTGCCTCACCCTCATAGATAGATTTTCCAGATGGCCGGAAGCTATTCTACTACCCAACATAAACGCGCAAACGGTAGCAACAGCATTTGTGGACAATTGGGTCGCTCGATACGGGACACCAGCTGTCATCACCACAGATCAAGGCCGACAGTTTGAGGGCAGTTGATTCAAAGCACTCTCGGGCTTATTAGGATCCAATAAGACCAAGACGTCATCATATCATCCAGAATCGATAGAACGCTTGATAGAACGCTAGCACCGAACATTGAAAACCGTCATCACCTGTCATGGAACCGTGCATAAATGGATAGATGTACTATGGATTGTACTCCTGGGACTTCGCACATGCTACAAACCAGACCTGAAATGTTCGTCAGCCGAAATGCTATTTGGCACACCACTCAGAATACCTGGAGAGTTATTGGAAGACGCAGGCAATCCAAACGACACAGAGACATTCGTTCTCTCACAGAGACGACGACTACGACATCTCAGACCACAACCCACGAGTCACCATACCAGGAGGATACCATTCGTACACCGAAATCTCGAGAATGCAACACACGTCTTCGTAAGAGATGACACAGTACGGAGAACCTTCCAACCACCATATACCGGACCACACGAAGTAATAAGCCGCCTAAACGAGCGAACTATATACCGTCCGGATCAATGGTCGAGACGTCAACACATCCACCGAACGTCTGAAACCAGCATATCTACCGATAGAAGAAGAACAACCCACCGAGGATGAACCATCACAAGACTCACAAGCGACAACCGTCCAAAAAGTAAAAAAAGAGAAAAAAGTAATGTTCGTGCCTAATTGAAGATAGTCACTCGGGGGGGAGTAGATGTGGCGGTACTGCGCCGCCAGAAGCAGGCGCATGAGAAATGAGCGCCAACCAATCCACGACTGACAGCACGTAACAGCAGAGCCAATCAGTAGCCACCACGGACCACGAGACAAGGCAGCCCGTTGGACGAGAGGACATCAGCCAGTGATGCCGCTGTGCAGACGGACAAGCAGGCTACAGCGTGTGGAGGGGATGCGCCGGTAAGGCTGCGCAAGGCATAGCCATGCACACTAATGCAAGCTCTTCTGTCCGTGTACGCTCGGCGCAAAGAAGGACAGAACACGATCGTTGTCTCCTTCTCTCTTGAGCTATGACGTCGCTATGCCAGTGCCGGCTATGCCGGCACATATTTCAGATCTCGCGACTCTCCGAATCTCGAGTTGGCAAATCGACGATGGGCGACGTTATTTATTGTAAACTTATTCTTTTCCTATAAAATATCGAGATATATGTCAATCATTCTGTCGTTCACGAATGGTGACAATTCTGATTGTCCGTTGACCGTCACGTGATTTATATATGCGCGTAAGCATACCCTTGTCTTTGGGTGCATTCGGGGAGCACGCTATTAGCACAATTATCGTCCAAAACCGTTCGAGGAGACGATTTGTGGCGCTATGATATACGATGATGACGTCACTCTAAAGGCAGCGTGACGTCATCACTCCCGCTATTTTCGCTATTATTTTCAAGGTGAGGCACGAAATGCTATTGGCGCTTATTCTCTCCTCGAACACTTGATTGCGTATAGGGGCTGTTTTCAGAATACTACAGATAACAAAACGTAACCAATGTCAATTCCAACAATAGACCAAGGACCAAGTGACGTTGAAATTCATCTGTTTGATGAAAAAAATGGAATAAATTATTCTATGAAATTGTCTCCAGAAGATGCTGCGAGTGCAAAGAATGGTAAATAATTGATGATACAGGTTATGTAGGTAGTATTCTATATGCTGTGTAATTATGATCAAATAAAAGTTGTAGGTAAAATAATGGCATAAAACTCAATAAATAAAGTTAAAATAAAAAACTCGTTTGTTATTCACACTTGGCACTCGCACATCTCGCATCATCGGCTATATTGCAATTTTATTCTAAAGCTGCGTTCGGGGAGCTTGCTATCGCCATCGCGCTATTGGCTCCCCGAACGTAGTTTATAGCGTTTGCATTTATAGCGTTAATAGCGTCTCCCCGAATGCACCCTTTGTATCATGGTACGACTGAAGCGTGTAGTTTGAATGTGCAAAACGCGGGAAAGCAACGCTGTAAAGTTTGGTTAAGTTCACGTACTGCTGTATGTCGTGCTATATACCGTGCTGTATGTGTACATGGTGTATAAATTATAAAATAATTGAGAAAGAAAATGCCGATCTTAAAGTTATTTGAAGGAGATACGGGAATGATTTATAACCTAGAAGTTTCTGAAGAGGATGCTATTGAGGCTAACAAAAGTAATAGCGCTATATGATCTGTATCTACCCAGATAGCACAAACGTCCTTAGGTCATTTTCAATACATCCAGGGTGTCCTCAGGATGTCCTCATGCAGGACTTCTGGATGTGTCGAGGATGACTTGAGGACGACTTCCCAAGGAACACATCGCAGTCAAAATAACATCATTTTGATGTCATTTTGACGTCATAGTTACATCACGGCAGAAAAAGTCAACATGACGATTTTTCGTTACAAAATTTGACTGCTTATTGACGTCAAGAAAAAGTATTACTGTACCCATGTTGAAGTTCTCCAAGTGTTCGCTGAATGTTAATTTAAGATTTGAAGAAATAATATTGTTTCATATTTGAAAGTTATTTAATATTTGAAAAACATACCTTACTTTGGAAAATATGGTCTTATATATTTATATCATCGCAGCAATGTTGCTGGCAAAGATATATGTCTTGCGGATGTTATGATTTTGCTTCGCCTAAACCTGCTTATATTCGCTCTCAACTGAAACTTTCTTACGAGTTAATCACACCATTATGCGCCACCTATCGGTGTTATTGCAAGCTACCACGGAAAGATGCGCTACCGTGCATCTTTCTGAAAATATCTCAGGAAATTTTTAATAAAAGAGAGTTGCATTATAGTGTTTTGAAAACGTCTCGACAAGGGCTACAAGAATATGCAATAAAAACTATTTTTTATTTAACTAGAACAATACAAGCGCGCGCTACGCGCGCGCCATTTATTTAATTTATTTAATATATATATTTAATATTGTATATACATATATATATACATATATATATGTATATATGAAATGTAAGCACATACAAGATGAGGCATTTAAATTGAGATGCTTGAATATGTATATAATATAAAAATAAAGCACAATAAGAAAATAACGTTTATCGCTTTCTCCTTTTTACATTAACTCCTATCCCATCCTCTCTTATTCAACACTTTGTTCACGTCTGCCACCAAGAATTAACAAAGCTGGGCTCAGTGGGCAATCATGCCTAACTCTCCTTCCCGTTTAATACTTTTCCCCCTTCTTCTCCCCCACCTTTAACTCTTCTTTCCGTTTCCCTCAAAACCTCTTTACATCTCTTAACCAGACATTTTCTCACCTTTATCACCTTTACCCACAACTTTCTACCAAGTCAAAAGCTGCTCTTATCCACAAATACCACCATTAACTTCCCATTTTTCTGCCTATTATATAAGTAAATAGTTCAGGATATAAATGGTATTGTTCTCAATCTAAACTCGATTTGACCCGGCAGCAGACCCTTTCTTTCCATCCCTCATTAATCTTTCCGCCAACACTAATACACACACACCTTACATGCTATTTGCGTCAGAGTTACTCCTCTCACTATAAGCCTCCATCCTTTCTTGCTCACTTTTTTTTACTACCAGTATTATGACCCCTACTCCTATATTCTTGGCTATTTTTCTCCTTTCCAAACCCTGTTGCATACCTTCTATATGCATTCCTCCACCTCCTCTCTTTCGTACTTCCACACTTTATTTGGAATTCCATCCCCGCTTATTGCTTTTCCATCTTTCAATTTCCTCACTTCCTCCCTAATTCTTTTCCTCTTTATCTCTTCTTTCCCATTCGCATTCCTCTCTCTCAGATCATCTAGATACCCTACACTCTATCTCTTCCAACAACTTTCTAAAATACCTATCATATTTTTCCGTTTCTATTCTTTTATTTATCCTCTTCTTTCTTTTTCTTTTCCTGTTTATTTCCTCTACATTTATTCCTCCGCATAGTGGATCAAAGCATAGAAAAGAGTGGGACATAGAACCAAAAATTGAATTTTTGAAATATTTACTCTTGTTTGCAAATTATGATAGTAAATTTGTTGCAGATGACTAAAATAACGTCCATTTACTCTGAATATTTCCGTAATTTTCGTACAAATGTACCATAACATAGGTCATCCTAACATACGTAACTTCTGCGACTTTTCCGCATTAATGTTTCAGGTTGCCCAATATGTACAAGGTGTTGATGATCCAATGCACATTTTTCTCATGTTATTATGCATGTTTTAGATAATAAGAATGTATAAAAGACAATTTTATCGCCTTATTTTCCGGGACAATATCTGATTTATGAGAAAAAGTACATGTTATACAATTTGTCATTAAGTTATAAAAAAATTTTTAACATTGTTAGCATTCTCCATAATATTATCGTGTACAATTAGCCTTGTACTACATGTTTATAGTAATATCAAGTGCCGCTAGGTGCCGCTTTGCAAAATATATATAATTTCATGAGCAAAAGTCCCTGTATGTTCACGTTTAAAATTTCTTAAACACTCTTCCTGGGACTATAGAGTAACATTATTATTATGAAACCATTATTATTACAGAAAATTAATTTTTTTATCAAAAAAGTATACACAACCATTGTATTTTTATTACATATAAGATATTTGCGATATTTGCTATATTTGCAATATGCAATGTTTCGATCCACTGCGGTCTTCTTTACTAATATATATTATTATTTATTAATAACTCCAGCTACATAGCCAAGAAAAGGACTTGGTTTACATATATTCCTTACTCATTCACTCAATCCACACTGTAACTATATTACTTATCTCTAAAATTACTAAAATTACTATATTGCCGCATTAACAAATTAACATATTGCACATTTTGTTTCAACCTAACTTACAGTAAACTTACACTCTACTCGTCTCGGACGCAAACCTTCTTCTCTTCTAATTCTCTCGTCAACTTTTCTCTGTATAATTTTCTCAATACCTTTTCTTTGGTGGTGTCTAACTCATCACTCCACAACCTCTCTACTCTTTCTTTATTATTCTTTCCTAATTCTATAAACCAATCCTTTGTCTTACTACACTTTTCTAAGTATGATTTATATTATCCCTATCTTGTTTACAAAATATACACACCCTTTTCTCATCTTCAAGCCAGTATCTATTTTCCGCCTCGAGATTTCCACATCGCAAGTTTATCAGCGCTCTAACACTATCTCCCCTATCACATTTATCCAAATTTTTTTCCTTAAATACCTGAAATACCTGGGGCCCTCCGCTCCACTACACAAATTCTTATACTTCCCATTATACCTCGATTCTAGTATCTTATTTTCCTCTAATTGCCTTTGAACGTCCTCATCCCTTCTCCTTCATTTCCTCCTCTAAGTTTCTCCCCTCTCTCCTCAAGGCCTCTACTGCTGTTAAGCTCCAACCATTTCTATTATAATATTTTTCCCTCTATCTTCCATATCTATCCTGCCATTCGTTATCCTCCTTTTCTTTCCAACGTATTTTAAATCCATCTGTTATTATTTGCTTCCCTAACCTTTCCTCATACCTCATAGCCCTTATTCCCCAACCAATTCTCAATTTTCTTAGGCCTAATTTTTTTGACATCATATACCTTGGCGTACAAAACCTTAAATTAAAAACCCATCTCACGTAATCCAACATAATTTTTTCTAATTCCTTTCTTTCTTCCCCACCCCCAAATTTCCACCCCATATGATATCACACTTTTGTACTAAATATCTAAATAATATCCATCTTCTACTGAAATCGTTCCTGCATACCCTTTCACCTAACCCCCATGTCCTATTTGCCACAATCCTCCCTTTTCTGCACAATTCCATGATGTGCTCTGTATACTTCCAGTTACTATTAAATACAAACCCCCAAATATTTAAAGCTCCTAACTTCCTCTATCTCTTTTCTCTCCCCATTTCCATCTTTCCTTCTTTTCCTTACCTCTCTTGTTAAACACCACCATTTTAGTTTTTTCTGTACATAAAATCATCTTCCTATTCTAAAAAACCTTTTAATAGTATCCATCATATCCAACATTGCTTCCCTATTTTTTGCTACAAAACCATGTCATCCGCATATTCTAGCGACCATACTCTTTCTTTTTCTAATTCAATTCCTCCTATGTTTTTTTTTTTCTAACACTTCCTTATGTCCGCGATATATAAGTTAAATAAAAGTGGACTCATCACACAAGCCTTGCCTAACTCCTTTCGTTATCCTAAATTTTTCTGTTACGCCATCCTTCGTTCTAATCACTACCTCTGTTCTATCGTAGATTAATTCTATTTCCTAATTATCTCCGCATCTATCTTCTTCTCCCTCATGATCTTCCAGAGTTGTTAACTTTCCACGTTATCGAAAGCCGCCTTCAAGTCGACAAATAGTGCGTAGATTTTACCTTTCTTCCTCAAATAATTCTCTTTCTGGATAAGATGATCCAACACAAAGATATTATCCATAGTTCCCCCTTCCTCTTCTAAAACCAGTTTGACTTTTCGGCAGGCATTCCTTTTTGTTCTACCTCTGTCTCCAACCTGTTCTTAATAATCTCTGCGTAAATCTTGTACGCTGAGCACAGCAAAGAGATTCCTCTATAGTTTCCAACCATATTTTCGTCTCCTCTCTTATATAATGGCACTATAATGGAAGTTCTCCAGTCATTCGGTATTCTTCCCTCCCTCCAGACCTCCTTCATTACTTCCACTAATCCTCTTCTTACTGATCCTCCTGTTCTTCAAATGCTTCTGTTTGTCTATCTTCATTCTTGCCTCCTTCTTTCTCTTCTGTACTCCATAATAGCTCCTTTAAATGTTTCATCCACTCCTCTCCTCCTATATTGTTTTCTCTTCTGACCTTCTTTCTCCTCCTCTTATTTATAAATTTCCATACTTCGGTACCATTCCTTAAGTTCTTTAGCTCTTCTTCTTCTTTTTCTCTCTTCTCCCTCCTTTTCTGTTCGAATAATTCCTTCATGCTTTTTCTTTCTTCCAGGTAACTTCCTCTCGTTATTTTCCCTTTCCTCCATTTATTATACATCCTCTTCACTTTTCTCTTCTTTCTCGTACACGCCTTGTCCCACCAGTCCTTGTAACCTAAACCTCTTCTCTTTACTTTTATCTTCTCCTTTATCATATTCTCCTGTACCAATTTCTTAAGTCTTTTCCATTTTTCTTCAACTGATTCTTCCAACTTCTCCTCCCATACGATATCATCAGCCTTTTCCTTGTACCTCTTTTAGAACTGCGGTCTTCTTTACAATAATAAAATAAATTTTCATGTTTTCCTGTTGTCCGGCACAATTTTCGACAAAGCAGTGTGTTTTATACACTTTTCTATTTTATTTCTTAACCGAGCTGTGTGTTCTAAATATCTTCCTATGTAATTTCTAATTTTTTATTTGAACATACAGCGACTTCCGCTCAGAAAATTATATATATTTTGCAAAGCGGCACCTGGCAGCACTTGATATTACTATAAACATGTAGTACAAGGCTTATTGTACATACACGATAAAATTATGGAGAATGCTAACAATGTTAAAAATTTTTATATAACTTAATGACAAATTGTATAACACGTACTTTTTTTCATAAATCAAATATTGTCCCGGAAAATAATGCGATAAAACTGTCTTTTATATCATTTTTGTTTATTTAAAACATGAACAATAACATGAGAAAAATGTGCATTCATTTTGTACACATAGGGCAACTTGAAATATTGATGCGGAAAAGTCGTAGAAGTTACATATGTTAGGATGACCTATGTTATGGTACATTTGTACGAAAATTATGAAAATATTTAGAGTAAATGACGTTATTTTAATAATCTGCAACAAATATACTATCATAATTTGCAAACAAAAGTAAATATTTCGGCAATTCTATTTTTGGTTTTATGTTTCGCTATTTCCTATGCTTTGATCCACTGTGCTCCGTTTTAATCTCCTTTACATCCGTCCACCAATCTTTTCAATTCCTTTTTTTTCTTTTCTTCACATAATTTCTTCTATGCGTTCCTCTTTTCCCTATCCCTATCCCCCTTCCCTCCAAACCTTCTCTATTTTCTCAATTTTCTCCTAACCCTTCGCTTTCTCTCTTTACACTCCTCGTCCAATTGTCCCATCCCTCTATCTTCCTTTTTCTTTTCTTCCACATTCTCCAACGCCTCTCTTACTTTTTCTTTCAACTTTTCCCTGTTCTTCACCATCACTTTTTCTGTTCCCTGTCTTTCTCTTGATAATTTAACTAACATGCATTTTTTTTTCATAATCCTCTCCCTTTTCCACTTCCTTTTCTTTTACTTTCTTCTTTATGCCTAAATTTTTCCCTTTCATCCACACAGTTATCGGTTGATGGTTCAAGTTCACTTTCTTCCCCTCCCCCCATCATCTACTTTATCCCTTGTTCTCCCATCACCCTTAGTATCTCCATTTGATATTAAGGTAGTTGTTTCCCATCTACGCTAGTCAAAATTAGACTTGATCAATAAAGTTCAATAGGACGATGATTCTTTTATATTAAATTTAAGAACAGATTTTAAAACACTATTGCTTCTCTTAGAATATTAAAAACAGACAAATTAAAAAAGAGTTACAGAAAATGAAATTGTACTCTGAATTGCCTAGTGTGCGCAGAACGCACGAAAGCATGACCACGCACGAAAGCGCTAACCTAACTATACCTAGCCAAATTTTTTTAGATTTGTCATACTTTGTACCGTACGGTCAATGTCCTTAAAATTCAAACATGCATACTTCTTTAAATGTTCAATTATTTTTACTCAAATTTTTGTTTTAATCCTTATTATAGATTTTTTGCTACTGACAATTACATGTCCAAATATTACTTTTTCTACGGCTGTGCAAGCGCAATGTGAAAAACGGTCAACTTTAAGCGATCATATCTCGGAAACTATACGACAAATTAATTATACGGATCAACGTATCGACCTCTGGTTTGCGCCAAAATTTTTCTTATTTTATGCCCTTTTAAATAATATACTACAATATTGGGAAGTTCTATTTCAAATTTTTGAGTTGGTGTTTCCTGGGACACTAACAAATTTTAAGTAAAACCCCCATATTGTAGTATACCGTTTAAAAGGACATAAAATAAGAAAAATTTTGGCGCAAACCAGAGGTCGATACGTTGATCCGATCGGGAGTTATTTAAAGTCAAAGTTGGAAAAAGTCAATTTTTGACCCTAAATAACTCCCAAACGGGTCAACGTATCGACCTCTGGTTTGCACCAAAATTTTTGTTATTTTATGCCCTTTCAAACAATATACTACAATATAGGGGGTTTCGTTTAAGAAATTGAAGGTGACGTTCACGTGAGCTTCAAACGACCATCCAAAGTCAAATCATTGCCACCGACTTATGTCCCCCTTTAGACCATACAACTTTTGTCTGAAACATTTTGCTGTATCTAACCTCTATTTCGAGATTTTTCCCATTATAGACTCATTTGGTCCACCCTGTATATAGGTATATATATATATATATGTAGGGGAGACCGGGGCTAGACCGTCAATTGGGTAAATCCGTCAAATCAAATATCTCGGAACCTGTATATTGTGCGAACTCGCTATTAACATTGTAAACGCTGCTTATAGTACCCATGTGACCAACGGAGTTTCGGCAGGTTACCTGCCGTCTTATGATTTTTACGAGGGCAAACGTGTTTTCGGAAGGTGAAAGTGAAATTTTCTGCGCGAGGAAATTTTGTAATATCTGCAATAATATTTGCTCTCCAAATCTCCAGATACGTGATTATAAAGAGTAATGCATGCTGAACACGAATCCAGTGTAGTTTTTTCATTATCGTTGATGTGTAATATTTCGTGGGCGATCAAACCTGAAACTTGTGTTTGGGGCTAATCCGTCAGTAAGCACCCGGGGAAAGTCCGGCAGTCTCGTTACTGTGGCGCGCCGGGCGCACGACTTCAGCTGACAGCTCACGGCAATTTCAGGTTAGGTTTCCCTCGAGCGTGATTCTATCATCCTTGCAAGTGCGTTAGTTTGTAGATATAGGGAAATGGTACGCACGTATCGTCGCAAAACGACTCCCGTCGACAAGGAGAAACTCAAGAAGGCAGTTCTTGCGGTAAAAAAAGATAAAATGAGCGCTTACGCAGCCGCAAAACAATTCGATGTCCGGAGAACCACGTTAAACAACTGGTTGAAGAAGAACAACGATTAACAATTATTAACAATTATTATTTACAATTATTATTAACAATTATATTAAAAATTATTATTAACAATTATTAACAATTATTATTATTTATTATTAACAATTATTATTAACAATTATTAACAATTATTATTATTATTTATTGTTAACAATTATTATTAACAATTATATTAACAATTATTATTAACAATTATTAACAATTATTATTATTATTTATTATTAACAATTATTATTATTTATTATTAACAATTATTTCTTAATAATGTTTTGCATAAAAATTTTAAAAAATAAATTTTTACATTTTTTTCTTAAAAAACAATTATTAAAATGTATCCTATCATTTTTCAGGATCAGCTATACATATTAGTATTGAAAATGCAGTGTGACGGATTTGCCCAGGGGGGGTGACGGTTCTACCCCGGCATTTTTGAGATTTCAATTTTTCCACCGTTGTCGTTTTTGCTCTATACCGGTTAAACAAAGCGACGTAGACAAAAACTTTCTATATAAATTTTGTAGCTAAAGGTTCACTCTTTACAATGATATACCACATTTAACTGAAATGATTTATTTTGTTGTTAAAAATCGGCACCGAAAAAAAACCGACGGATTAGCCCCGTTCTCCCCTATATATGTATATATAAGGGTCAGACTCAAATAGCTTTGGAAATACACGGACTAAAAAAGGATAAAAATAATAAATATAAAAATAAACGTTTGATGATGATTTATTCAACACTATCAATAGGAATCTGAAAGATTTCAGCCATTGCATCAAAAAATGCGGTAATCCGAGTGTCAAAGTTATATTTGACGATGTATGAACAAAGAAAAGTTATTTAAAGCAGCGAATCATTTGTATATTAAACAGTCTTTTTATTATAGCAGAGAATGTGCTGTACAGATATTAAGCGTCAAAGTTAACGAAAAAAAAATAATTTGTTAAAGCAGAGAATAGTTGGTATGTGAAAAGTACAAAAAAATATGTACTTTTTATATACCAACTATTCTCTGCTTTAACAAATAATTTGTTAAAGCAGAGAATAGTTGGTATATGAAAAGTATGTATTTATATGTACAATAAATAGTTGTTATATAAATATGTACTTTTCATATACCAACTATTCTCTGCTTTAATAAATTATTTCTGTTTCGTTAACTTCGACGCTTAATATCTGTAGTAAAAATAATTTTTTAAAGCAGAGAACATTTGGTGTGTGAAAAGTATGCTTTGTAAGTTGAAGCGAGGTCTACCCTGTACAGGGTTGGAAAGGGATAGGGAGAAGGCTTTTGGTATTTATTATTCTTATCCTTTCTCAGCCTGTATCTCTGAAGCTATTTGAGTTTGACCCTTATATATGTATGAAATGACTCAGGAAGACTTCCCCAAAAACGTATTTAAAAATAAACCAAATCGGAGAGGAAGTTTCTTTTATGCATAAATACCAAAACACTTTATACCTTAAGAATTGGGCTCTTCAAATCGTTAAAACTCGGCGAAAATTTGGTGATTTATATAAATTTTAAACTTGAAATTATTTCTAGAAATCACAGGTTTAGTTTCAAAATTTTGTAAGTAACTTGGTCAAAATCGTAGGAAAGTCAGAAAAACGTTTTGTAAACAAAATGTTGTAGTTTATGGAACTTTAGTCAAATTTTTTGAGAAAAGTTTTTTATCAAGTTACAGAGTGTCAAAAATATGTAAGGAACAAAACAATATGTTTTTTTAAAGCACAGAACAAGGAAGATAAGAGAATTTTTAAACCACCTATAGCGCGTTAAATTTGAAACTTCAAGTTTCAAAGCTTTCTCTTTTTACAAGAATGACTTCTCCAATACAAATCTCAAAATATCGTATAGTACAAACTCTGTATCATTATTATCAGGTATATTGCTTCAACAACTTAAGTGATTTTTTTTCTTAAATTTTTTGTGGTTGATCTACCTAATGATACGTCTAATTGTATATGGAATTTCAAGAAAATTGGTCAAAACCTATTTTACGTAGAAGAAGTGGTAAAATTGTTTATATACTTTATATATCAACTATTCTCTGTTTTAACAAATTAATTTGGTAATTATTTATTAATTAACAGAGTAGGAGTACAGGGAGAAGGACTCCGCCTCTCCCCTGTTGGCGATTAACTAAATAATATTTACATTTAATTTACATCATTAATTATGGTTACAAACTTAAAACAGAGAATACTTTATATTTATGGTTGCTAACACATAAAATTGTACATATATTATGCTATAATTATACTATATTTATGTGATTATGTTAAATGTAAATACTTATACTACATTTTTTAGTTATTTTGTTATTAACTTTTTAATAAAAAACGAGCAACGGCTAAAACCTTCTGAAGATTACTCAGAAGAACGACCTTGACAACATATGTCAAGGTCAAGGTCATCGAGGGTACCTTCTTTAAACCTTAGTTTTACCGTTTGGAAACAGCATTGAAAGCATAGATATTATTAAAAATTTTACTATTATTGATGTAGTTTGTATTTACATTAGAGGTAAAGTCGTAAAGATAAAACTAACTATTAGATATTATACATATATATAATTCTTAATTGTGTATTATGTATGTACGTACATATTTAAATAAATATTATGTTTATACACGTCTACATTAATACATAAATAATTCATATAATCAATATATCAATATAATTACCTCTCATAATTGTAATAACTTATAATTTATTTACTTCCATTTTTATGAAGATCTCTTTCTTAATGTATTCTCTCTTTATGTATAATAATCTTAGGCCGGTATTCATAGTTTTCAAGATGTCTTAAGTAATGTCTTAAGACGCTAATACGGCTCTGTGATTGGTTCATGACATCTTAAGATTGAACTTAAGACTTAAAGAACTATGAATACCGGCCTTAAAACTTATTTGATATTACTCATCAAGATAATCAAAATTTAATTTTAAAAAATTAAAAAAAAAAATTTTTAATAAATTTTGTCAAATAAAAGGCTCATATTATTGAAGAAAAGTCAAATTTTGAAAATAAAAAAATATTGAACCAATATAACCGCTGCCATCATAACTATAAAATAAAATAAATTTGATGTCTTATATATTATTACGGTATCCATTGAAAATTAGCCAGAAATTATACAGAAAAAGATTATATTGTAGTTTTGCATAAATATATGAAGATAAAAAGAAATAAAGAATATGTTTATAATAATTTTATTTTATTACTAATTGTAAGTATATTATACGGGTTATTTCACGAAACCCGCATATGAAATCCGGACCCATAGTCACCGATTCAGTTCAAACTACAGAAAAATATTCGTTAATGTAAGTTAAAAAAACGTGATTTTTTTAAATTTTAAACCCATGGGTTCAGCGGGAGCGCTACTATCAATTCACTGCCATGTCGCGTTCCGACATCGCTTCAAAGTAAACATTTACAAATTTTTTTTTCTGTTTTTTTTTCAAACATGTACATTTTTATGTAAAATTCCGTTCTTTCCAATAAAAATATTTTTAATTCCCTCAAAATTAAAGAAAGCACTGAAAACGATAATTTAAAAAAACCCTGTTTTTTATGTTTTCCCAAAGTTTATTTCAAATGAATATTTTTATTGAAAAGAGCGGATTTCTTTACATAATATATGTAGTTTTTAGCTTTTACTCCCAATGGATAGAACCAAAATGAAAATAAATTAATTTGTGATAATTTCTAATTTCGTCTTTATTAATAATTTTTAATTAAGTAGTTGTACAGCGATCAGTCTATTTTTATTTTTATAGAGTTCAAAGATGTTGAAATTACTTTTGCCCTCGCGTATCTTACAATGTTATTCAGGGAAACTATTGCGTGTTCACTCTGAGTGCTTTTCACTGTATTGTATGTAGAATACCGTGATTTTAAAAATATTTTTGTTTTCTTTCAAGTTTTGTTAGACATCAGTAATTTTGGAGTAGAAGCTGAGTGGCACTTTTTTGCAACAGTAAAGCGTCTCGCTACTCGAGCAAACTTGCAGAAAGGTTCCCGTGACCTCGTGACCACATTTTGACTGCTTTACAGTTGTTTCAAGGGGCATCACAAAACATAAAAATGTAGATTTTAATTTATTTACCAAACAAC
>JASTWR010000936.1:0-68657 GCA_030770355.1 Harpagoxenus sublaevis | reverse complement strand
CTTTACTTTTCTGTTCAAAGAGATTTCAGTTCAGTTTTATGTTATGAGCGTCTTCTAAATTTAGACTTTTCCGTTCATATGTATACCGTTTTTTGAAAAATTTTAACTTAACACCTATATAATATATTATTTACTATATTCCTAGACCAATATTTATAGTCTGATTTTATACTTAAAATCATCTTCAAATTATTTTAACATATCGCAATATTTCAACATAACATCTCAAGATAGTCACATATAATAAGATGATTTTAATATAAAATATAAGATCATGAATTACATATATCGGCCAATGTACTTCAGATTTAACCATGTATTGCGAACTGAAATTAAACATATAACAAACTTGAATTCTCAACGTATGTGAATGATCCTACTCCTGCAACATTACAATGTTTAATTATTACGATTTTATTATTTACTTATTTTTTTTTAGAAATCATTAATATACGTAATACATATAGATAAGATCTTTTCTTACCTTTTTTATATATGTATTTGATTCTGAAAATTATCATTTATAAAAGTTTTCCTTTTTGACAAAAATAGAATTTCGGCACAGAAAATCTGTGATTTCGGTGTGTTTAAAATGCTTACGAAGGTGAATGTTTTCAGAGTGGATAGTATTTCGAGTCACGTGATTGCTTCAGTTAGTTAGACAAGGATAGCACGGTACCCGTTCAACTATCTCACTCACACAGCTCTGACCGCTCGAAAACAGTGGAGTGCTCCTTCCAGTATGGTTATAGTTCAATGGTGACAGTACATGAAGCGCGGAAGCGCGGAAACCCGGAAACGCGGAAGACAAAATTTACTAGATTTCCGCGTTCCGTTCCGTCTGTTTTGAATGCCTTATATTACATGGAGCATATTTTGAGCGGAAAAGCGGAACGGAGAATTATAAAATATTAATTTTTGACGGTATTTATTGATTAAAATGCTTGTGTTCAATAGATAAGTTGAAAATATAAGCATATTAATAAAAATTGCAATGAATTAAGTGAACACAATTTTAAGAAATGAATACAAATGTCTATTTGTCACTATACTGTTCCGTTTTTCCGCGCAAATTGTGCTCCATGTAATATAAGGAGAAACAAACTCGCGGAACAAACGCGTCAAAAATCCGTTGTCAACGCGGATACAGTATACTCCATCAAATTTCGGAGCTGATTGAAAAAGAAAGCTTTTACATACTTCGATTACTTATTATTATATAAAAGTGCCAGTATAATATTATGTATCCAAACACATCATGTTGATGATTATTATGAAGTATCTTATGCAAGCAAGGGATGAACCGACAAGATATGCAGAGATAACTATGAGATAACTGTCATCATAAACTTGTTTTCTGTTACACAAATATCTTTTATTTATTACATCAGTCGACCGAGTCGACGTCTCGACGTACATACACGCGATAATATAGCGGATTCCGCTTTTCCGTTTAAATTACGTGCGGGACTCAATTCGCGGAAACGCGGAATCTAGTTACTATTCTGTTCCGCGTTTCCGCGTTTCCGCGCTTCCGCGCTTCATGTACTGTCACCTAGAGATCCTATAGTGTAACAGAGATTCGCCAAGAATCACGTGATCGTGAGATTACGCTGATTGGTCAGAGTGAACTGTGCTCTGCCATATTGAATTATACATAGCGACAACGCGAGTGACACATGTGTTTCGTTGTCCTCTTGTAGAGGTTAGTACATTTTTCTTTGACGTATTGTTATTATTTATGGACTTTTACTTAATAAATTATTTTTATTGCATTATTAAATGCTTTGAATTAATTGTTGCATAATTTTTGCACAGAATTTAGACTCGCTATGCCAAACAATTGTGCTGCAAATCGCTGTACTAACAACAATAATAAAGGTTACTCTGTATTTAATTTTCCATCTAACGAAGATTTTCGAATAAAAATGGATATAGCAGCTCTTGGAAAGAGCTCCGATTGGTGACCACAGCTTCTCAAAGAATTTGTGAGGTGAGTGATAGAAATTAATTTCTATTAGTTTATTATCAGTTCTGTAAAGGGAATAGAATTTTTAATAACTATAGTGTTTCTAATTTATATTTGTCCTATTTCTCAGTCCTGTAATATTTTTCTTATATTTTAGGTGTATTTCAATTTAATCGATATACAGTTTGTTGCTGGATGGAAGCAATTACGTAGAAATGCCATACCATGTCACTTCTGTGTATGCCCGTATGATGAGGCTAATAGAAAAAATCAACTGAGAAAGAAGTCCATAAAGCCACTTGAAACTGCAGACCACGCGTATTGTTCAGAAAGTTCAGCAAAGAAGTTTTTACCTCCTATTTTAGTTACTATTGTTGAGAGTGATTAACAATTAATTTCAATCGAATAAACGAACAATGTAATTAATTTCAAATTACATATATTATTAAGTATATTATTTTTTCTATGTTATTAAGTAGATTCCCCATGTTGCGCAATTTCTCTTTAAACGTTAAATAGATGTACATACTATTAATAGGATTTGTGGTGAAATAGAAAAATAAAAATTTTTTTATTAAGTACCTGTATATTTTATTTTATATCAATTCAAAATTATGGTACAGAAATATTATTTTAAAAAATTGAGAATATATTATTCTACCCAGGAATCCTGGAAGATATTATCTTGTGTCTAGAAAATAGAATCAACAATGTGTGATATTGTATATAATATTGACTTCTTTGCTGGACTTTCTGAACAATACGCGTGGTCTGGCAGTTTCAAGTGGCTTTATGGACTTCTTTCTAGTTGATTTTTTCATTTAGCCTCCTTATATCATACGAGCACACACAAAGTGACATGGTATGGCATTTCTACGTAATTGCTTCTGTCCAGCAACAAACTGTATATCGATTAAATTGAAATACACCTGAAATATAAGAAAAATATTACAGGACTGAGAAATAGGACAAATATAAATTAGAAACACTATAGTTATTAAAAATTCTATTCCCTTTACAGAACTGATAATAAACTAATAGAAATTAATTTCTATCACTCACCTCACAAATTCTTTGAGAAGCTGTGGGTCACCAAGTCGGAGCTCTTTCCAAGAGCTGCTATCCATTTTTATTCGAAAATCCTTCGTTAGATGGAAATTAAATACAGAGTAACCTTTATTATTGTTGTTAGTACAGCGATTTGCAGCACAATTGTTTGGCATAGCGAGTCTAAATTCGGTGCAAAAATTATGCAACAATTAATTCAAAGCATTTAATAATGCAATAAAAATAATTTATTAAGTAAAAGTCCATAAATAATAACAATACGTCAAAGTAAAATGTACTAACCTCTACAAGAGGACAACGAAACACATGTGTCACTCGCGTTGTTGCTATAATTCAATATGGCAGAGCACAGTTCACTCTGACCAATCAGCGTAATCTCACGATCACGTGATTCTTGGCGAATCTCTGTTACACTATAGGATCTCTACTGTCACCCTGAGAGCGGCCATCCCTTTGTTCTTGCGGTGGATGCATTTTCCGACGCGCCGCCTGAAGAAGTGGAACCAAACTACGCTCGTCACGGTCGGTAACGGTACATGGGTGCGTGTCCGTACTATGGTTGGTGTCCAAACCACGGTCTAGTATACACACAGATTAATAGACAGATAGCCAATGGCCCGGGTGAAAGCGAGACCACTATTTCCGTACTTTGATTACCGACAGACTTTGCCCCTAGGAGCGAATCCAGGCTAATTGAGGGCGAGACGGGTGAGAGGTGAGGAAACTTTTCTCACCTCTCACCCGTCTCGCCCTCAATTAGCCTGGATTCGCTCCTAGGGGCAAAGTCTGTCGGTAATCAAAGTACGGAAATAGTGGTCTCGCTTTCACCCGGGCCATTGGCTATCTGTCTATTAATCTGTGGTATACAGGTCTGGAAACTCCACTGGAGGGGGTAGGTCGCTTATTGAAGCAACGCCACGAGAGGCGCTGCGGAAAGGTAATGCCACTCGGTGTGAGACACTACCGTGTCTCACCGTGTTACTCATTAATTTATATCATTAACGAACCTGTGCAATGATGCGACCGCTGACATCTTTTGGCACGCGAAACACAGATCGATTAGATTTGTCGCCTCTATTGCCCGTTTTGCATGTCGGCACAGCACACGGCTTTGTCATCGCCAAATAATTGATCGGTCTCCTCGGCAAAGCTATAGTAAATCTCGCCGTTTCTGCCGAGATCGGCGTCCTCGGCGATTACTCTGAGTATGCTGCGATGCAAAGGCGTGTCCTCTGTCACGGTGGTCTCGTACTCGATCGGATAGAACAGCGGATTGAGATCGTTCGTGTCGAGAATCGTCACCACCACCGCGGCCGCGCGGCGTCCGCCTCGAGCGCAATCACTCTGTTTCTACCGTCGCGTAGAATAATATTGAAGTAAATTAAAACAATATTATTGTAAACAATAAATCCTTAAGGACTCTCGAAAATTCAAATACAATATAATTGGCCATGAGAGTCAAACGCGGTACTTGGTGCGTATTTTTAATCATAACTGACTAAATTTCGAGATACAAGATCCGAAATTCCGTAAGTTTCCAACATATTAACTGCGCGATAATTATTTGTCGGACTTTAAACACAGCTATCATTGGAACAATAAAAATTCCCTGTTTCTTCCCTAATTAAATCGATATCGATTTAATATTAAAATCACTGTAAAAGAACTTATTGCGAAAAATATTACCCCAGCCAGGGTTCGAACCTGGAATCTCCCGCATTCCGTTTGGGCAGCAATGAGGCAAGAAAGAGCTAAATATGGAATTCTCCACAGATAATGTTATCAATTATTAAACCTTCAAGTTGTCCCTAATCCAAATTAGTTTTGTTTGGGGGCCGCTATAGATCCCCACTTATCTTACTATATCCTTAAAAAAATACATTTTTTATATATATTAAATTAATTTATTATACTGCATATATGGGCAATATTCCACGTCAAATCGAACGAGAAATGATCTCGTATTTTTTTAATTGATTGTAAAACTTCATTTACATGAAATATACATAAAATAAGCAGATACATAACTTTTATTTGTCCGAAATATTTTTTTTGCAAGTTATAAGCAATACAATTTTCACGAAAAATGAAGAAGTCAACTTCAAAAATTAATATCACTGGTTATATTTGTCGTAGAGAGACCTTTAAAAAATTAAGCTAAGGATTTAAAGCTAAGAAGACTATTTTTTCAAAAAAAAAAGTTTTAAGTTACAATAAATTACAAATTCTAATTGTTATAAGCAATTAAAATTTTAATTAATTTTTTTATAAAAAAATACATTAAAAAATGTTTTAAAATAATGCTATTTTATTCTTTATTTTATTCTGATAGTATATACATATTTTTTTATTTTATGAAGAAACGATAGATTCTATTTTTTATATAATTTTAATGACTGAGGCTGCACCGCGTTGTGCCGCACTGTGCTCGTGGTTCTGGCTCGATCAAATAGCAGAGGGCACATCGATTTCTTCGGAAATCTCTTGTAAGAAGAATGTACAGTATGAATGACATAATATATAATATAATGTAATAACATAATTTATAATTGAATATAATTAAAATTATACAAATTACATTTTTGTTATGAATATTACATTTTAAAAATTGTGCATTGCTTCTGATGATAAAGTAAATTTTGTTACTGCAGTGTATAATTTGACCGTTAATTTTCTTTTGTGTTTTGAACTGCTGGGATTTTCTGCAATGGATATTGTGCTCTAAATTTTCTTATCGGACAATTCCTATTAGACCCAGGCGCTCTACAAGTCTGTAAGTGACCACGCTATTATTTTTTCATCTTCTGCGTGGAGTTCAACAAAATTGAAATTTACATTGTACTTTATATAACTTTATAAATTTCCCGATAAGAAAAATTGGAGCATACCATTTATTACAGAAAATTCCGGCAATTCAAAACAGAAAAGAAAATTAACGATTAAATTATACAGCGCTGTACAGTAAAACAAAACAATTTACTTTACCAGAATACTACACATTGTTAAAATGTAATATTTATAACAAAAATGTGATTTGTATAATTTTGATTATATTCAACATTATATATTATATTATTAATAAGCTGTATGTACATACAAGAGATTTCCGAAGAAATCGATGTGCCGTGCCACTTGGTCGAACCAGAGACGCAAGCACGGCGCGGCATCTCAGTCATTAAAATTATATAAAAAGATAGAATCCATCGTTTCTTCATAAAATAAAAAATATGTGTACTTTCAGAATAAAGTAGAGAATAAGATAGCATCATTTAAAAAAATTTTTTAAATGCACTTTTTAGTAAAAAAAATTAATTAAACATTTCAGTTGCTTATAACAATTGAAATTTGCAATTTTTTGTATCAAACTATTTTTTTCAAAAAGATTGTCTCTATAGCTTTAAAATGCTTTTTTAAAGATTTCTCTACGACAAATATAACCAGAGATATTAATTTTTGAAGTTGAACGGAACGGAACGGAATGTAACAGTATAATTATATTCCCCTCAACATCGACGCGATCCGACTCGTCGGGAGTTCTTTTGGCGTATCTGTAACATTATTATATTGTATAAATATGTTATGTTGATGCTTAGAATGACTCAGGCAAACAGGAAACGTATTATTTCGAAAACCTTAGAGACGAGAGACAGTATAAAGGAACTATCGGTGGGAATGAACGATCCGTGTCAGCAATTGTAAGAGCGAGGAGAGGACAGCGATATCAGCCACACTCAGACTCAGCTCATAAGGCGGACAAGGACGCCAAACCAGCTGTCGCCGGAGAAAGCCGGGAAATTGACGGGGCTGCCCGAATATCATTAGGCCCACCGGCGAAATTAATGAGACGCGCACGCGCCAGCTTTCAAAGCGGCCTAAGCCGGGCCTTCGCCGGAGCACCGGATTGCCGGAAAACTCACTCTCCGGAAAACCGTGCTAGCGTCACCATATCTGAAATTCCGGGAGTCGTTCCCCCCGAGTAGTCGGACCGCTGTTCCTCATTGAATTGTGCGATACTAAACGCTGTACTTCGTCATTGAAATATATTAATTATTAAGTATATAACCACAAGAATTTGTCGAGAAGTTCCTGTCGGCAACTGTGAGTATTATAATAAATCTGTATTCTCTTGCCTGAGTCATAATTATATAATTTAACCATATAACCTTAAATATGTGAATTATTAATAAGCGAAAGTCTAATTTAGTCATATCTGAGGGTCCCTCCGACCATCCACCCCTGAGTTTTGTGTATACCCTTTTGCTAATTTTGTAAAAATTGGCTGGCGCCCTGCCGTTTCTTTTGTAAACTTAGAGCCCCGACGGCTACGGACCCGGCTGTGTCGGGTGAAGGCTGTATAACTAATAAATTATAAATATAATTAACGATAATACATTGGTAATAATTAATAAAATAAAACAGCCTGTATCAACAGAAATAAAATCAAAAATTAAACGTAACTAATGTCTGTTTATTAACCAAAAATGTTTATCCACTTCTAAAAAGGTGTCTCATCGACGTTTGTTGACGTTTTGCACGGCGTTCACATTTTCAATTCGCATTAACGCACAAAGCGCGCAGGAAACCGTTCCGAACAATTAAAGCGCTTCATGCGCATTGACAAAACGGAACGATTTCGAAGCGCTGCGCAACAGTAATGCAGTCTATGCGTTTCATGCGCAACTCGGAACGGACCCATAGATAGACCGGCCCCTGCCGTAAGAGCACGCGTCGGAAGACCTACGGTGCAGACATAGCCGTGGGTATGGTCCCCTCTCTTTCTACTGATCGCTTGGTGGGGATAGAAGTCTAGACTAGTGGGGACTAGTAAGCCGAGCTAGACTTCTATCCCCACCATGCGATCAGTAGAAAGAGAGAGGACCATACCCACGGCTATGTCTGCACCGTAGGTCTTCCGACGCGTGCTCTTACGGCAGGGGCCGGTCTATCTATATAAGTCTACTAGCTGGTTACCCGGGCTTCGCCCCGGAGGACTTCTCGCCCCATTGTAGACATGAGTTAGTACATAGACAACAGAGGAAATGAACAAAACGATGAAGAAATTTAAATCTGAAGCGATAAAATTCGAGCAAAAGTACGAACAAACACTAACATAATTTTAATTCATCTTTATCATGTCACGAGATAATATTGTTCATTACAATCAAACGAAAGTTTATTGGAGTCAAAATCGATTTAAGCCGTTGCGTCAAAGAATCCGAGTGTTAAAGTTATATTTGACGATGTATGAACGAAGGAAAGTTATTTAAAGCAGCGAATCGTTTGTATATTGAACAGTCTTTTTATTATAGCAGAGAATGTGCTGTACAGATATTAAGCGTCGAAGTTAACGAAACAGAAATAATTTGTTAAAGCAGAGAATAGTTGATATATGAAAAGTACATATTTATATGTACGATGAATAGTTGTTATATAAATATGTACTTTTTATATACCAACTATTCTTTGCTTTAACAAATTATTTCTGCTTCGTTAACTTCGACGCTTAATATCTGTAGCAGAAATAATTTGTTAAAGCAGAGAATAGTTGGTATATAAAAAGTATGCTTTGTAAGTTAAAGCGAGGTCCACTCTGTACAGGGTTGGGTGGGGGGATGCGAAGGGGGCCGCAGTGGCGAACACAGCAAACGGAGAACGACGTTTCTTAATTGTAAATTTTCAGCTTCGAGTTTTGCATCGCAATATCTCCGCTTGTAGGGCACGTAGCGGAAAAATAAAAACACTTTTATTATACGAATTTGGTCCAAGCTATCCATTAAACCTAGTCGAAACTTAATCCGTTCGCTAGTTATCGAGATCTCAAAATCTCGGGTACTTGCAACTCGTTGCGTCGCGTTAATAGAGCCACGGCGGTCTCGCTACGCGCGTACTTGGCGCGAGACACTACCGGGTCTCATGATTACTTTGATTTTTCCAAGGTAAAGATATTACTTGGATTTTTTCAAGGCAGATTATCAACATAAATTATAATTTTAAACAATAAGCAAAACCCGTTTATAATTACCCTAGCTACGATTCGGCATTGCCCGGCGTGCGGCGGGTAACTCCGAATGGCAAAGTTTTGCTTTTTGTTTAAAATTGTTTATGTTGAAAATTTATAAATATTATTGTAATTTAAACACAAATAACTGGAATATTACTTGAAATAGACTTCTATAATTGATAAATAATTGTCAGCTTTGTTTAACTTTTCCCTCAGATGTTCGCAATTCTTCCATTCTCCCATACCCTTAAAACTATTTTCGTTAATAAATTTATTGTGGAATAAGTGGGTATTTGTAAGCAATAACCAAGTCAATATCTCATCGGGTCTAAGAGATATTGAAAAATCCGTAAAAATATATTTTACCCATTTTTACCCTCTTAAGGGTCGAATTTTTAAAAATCCCTTCTTAGTGGGAGCTTACGTCATAAAAGAAATGTACCTACTCCCCAAATTTCATGTTTCTAGGTTCAGGGGTTGGGCTGGGCGTTGATGAGTCAGTTTACGGTAATTAAATACCGTAGCAAAGTACATAATTTAGCAAAATTTGTGTTTCTTACGTTTGCTAAAGACATTACGTTTGTCTTAGACGGTAAAAGGTATAATGTTTATAAGAGAGACAACAACATATGGCTGTAAAAGACACCATGTCTGTAAGAGACACTATGGCCGGTATTCATAGTCGGATCTTATATTTAAGATCGTCTTAAGTACAATCTGAAGATGTCATGAACCAATCACACATCCGTATTAGCGTCTTAAGACATTACTTAAGACGGTCTTAAAATAAGATCTGACTGTGAATACCGGCCTATGTCTGTAAGAGATTCTGTGTCTGTAAGAGACACCATGTCTGTAAAAGTTCTGTGTCTGTAAGAGACACCATGTCTGTAAAAAATTCAGTGTCTGTAAGAGACACCATGTCTGTAAAAAATTTAGTGCCTAAAAAACTATCCGCCACACGCGGGGCAATGCCGTAGCTGGGGTAATTACAAACGGGTTTTGCTTATTGTTTAAAATTATAATTCATGTTGAAAATCTATAAATATTAATTACTGTAGTTTAAAGTAACTTTTGGATTTAAAGTAATCAAATAACTGGAGTATCATTTAAAATGAAGACTTCTATAGTTGATAAATAATCGTCGGCTTTATTTAACTATTCTTTTAGATGTTTGCAATTCTTCCACTCTCCCCTACGGCCCTTAAAATTATTTTTGTTAATAAATTTGTTGTGGAATACGGAAACAAATGTTTTTTTTTTTTAATAATTGTTGGGCTGAGTATAACAACCGAAAAAATACTATTAATTAATTAATTTACAGGAGATACGAAGGGTTCTATAATTCACCCCTAAATTCAGATTTATCCCTTTAGAGGTTGATTAGGGCAAAATCCTGAAATACGTTTTTGAGCATTTGTATGGGTGACCTTCGTAAGCAAGAACCAAGTCGATATCTCATCGGGCCTAAGAGATATTGATAAATCCGTGAAAATACGTTTTAACCCTTTTCACACCCTTAAGGGCCGAATTTCTAAAAATCCCTTCTTAGTGGGTGCTTACGTCATGAGAGGAATACACCCCTCGAATTTCATGTTTCTAGGTTCAGGGGTTTGGGCTGGGCGTTGATGAGTCAGTCAGTCAGTCAGTCGGGACATTTGTCTTTATATATATAGATTAGCGAATTCGGGCGCTTGCACTAGTGCACACTGAGTGCGCACTAAGGCTTGTTCTTAGTCAATTCTTATATTTACAGATCATCTTAAATACTTCTTGAAATACTTCTTAGCCAGTAAAATGATCTGTACAGCATCCATACAGATTGTTTTATTGACTAAAAAGTTTTTAGACGTGTATTTAAGCGACCTTAAATATAAGAACAGATTATAAACAAGCCTTAGTGCACACTCAGTGTGCACTACCGCCGTAGAGTTAGCAGACAAATTGAATATTTTTGTATTATTCTTTTTCATATAATTTGGGAATCATTTGGGGAAGTTTGGGAAAATTGTTTAAACATTTGGGAAAGAATAGATTTTTTGTTATTAACAAAATTTATCGAGCGTCAAGTTAGCAGATAGCAACCATGTTTAATGTTTATTATAAATGGAATCGATTGGAAATCATTTGGGGATGACATCTTTATTGTAATTTTTATTTAGGAAAGTTTTGTATTCAAAATAAAAATAAAAATAAATTTAGGTTTGTGTTCTTTTTCGCTGCACTTCTGCACTAGTACAACAAATGAACTTATTGCACTAGTTCACATGTGTAGCGAAAAAGAACAGACCATTATCGGCAGTAGTGTGAAAATTACATATTTTTCGGAGGAGCAGCGAGTTATTTACGTCGAGACCGTCGAGTAGACCTCGACATGACAACATACTCCGAAAAGAAAATTTGTAGATGTTATTTTCTTCATATATACCTACGTGTATTCACTTAATGAACACATATGTATGTGTATCTCTACGTATATATTTATGTAATTTTTAAGATTATATATAAACTGCAATAATTGTTTTCCGATTGTTCTGCATTTGAAGAAAAATATAGGTAAGCACAGTACACAGGCATTAATTAATTAAAAGAAGTGCAGTATTATAACTATTAGCAGGTGTCGTTGGTTATACCCCTGGTCATTTCGTTGCCTAGTGCCGGCGAATGACAGGTAGTTGGTTATTATGCAACAATCTTAAAACTACGATAGAGGATCATGCAATGATAAGACTGTGATTATCCCCCTCATGGGATTATTTATATCTTATAAACAATATATCTTATAATCTTATAAACAGTATCAGGGTGTGAAGCTGAAGATGTTACAGACTATTATTTCTAAACCCTTTTAGTTGTACACCTTGTATATATTTTTCAATTTCGACATAAAACATAATCGCGTTAAGTAGAAAATCTGCAAAATATTTGTTGATATGCGTATCTTTCTTTTAGTTTCAAGTTTTTGACAAACAATTCGTATGTACCCATCTGTCGCTACCCAGTGAGAAATGATAAATCGAAAACACATCGATTGGATATCGATTCATCGAAATCTCATCGAAGCGGTTCTATCAAGTTGTTGAACGTCGATAATTTCAAAATTTCGAGATTATTTTGATGTTATAATAACTTTGCAAAAAATATCTGTTGGTAGCAATAGCAATATAAAATAATACTTCCTTTCAAGATTTTCAATGTTTCCACGTTTGTCCATCATCAACGATTTCGATATGGATTTGATAACGATTCGACTTATGAGATAAAAAGAACTAAATTGTTTCCTAAATCAAAGAAAACTGAAAATTGTGTTTTAAATTACATTAACTAATAAATGCGGCCTAATACATATTACAAAAGTTGGTCTATACATGGAATAGTGCTCTTGCAGATGTTTATAAATTTTAAACCTTTGCAATACCCTAATTTCTTCTACTTAATAAACTTCTGATCAAAATATATTTTAATACTCTAAACATTTCAATCAATTTCTTTTAATATACAGGGTGTTTGAAACAAAAGTACCCAGACGAAAAATGGGGGTAGATTGGGTTAAACCGAGACGAAAAGTCATGTACCATTTTGCAAGATTCGAAATAGTTAACGAATTATTAACTAATACGTCTGAGCAAATGAGCGCATGAGAAGCGGTAGGCCGAACTCGGCAGACACGTAAAATACCATTTTATGGTATTAAATGGTATTTTACATGTCTGCCGAGTTCGGCCTACCGCTTCTCATGCGCTCATTTGCTCAGACGTATTAATTAATAATTCGTTAACTATTTCGAATCTTGCAAAATGGTACATGACTTTTCGTCTCGGTTTGACCCAATCTACCCCCATTTTTCGGCTGGGTACTTTTGTTTCAAACACCCTGTATATATATATATATTAAAAGAAATTCATTGAATATAATATATATATACATATATATATATACACAATATATAATATATATATATATATATATAATATATATATATATATATTAATACATATACATATATAATATATATATATATATATATATATAAAATATATATAATATATATATATACAATGGGGCATTCCACGCCAATTCGCGAGGAGTCAAACCTCGACCTTTTTATTTCTGATGGCGGCTTGTTTTTTTAGCAGGTTTTTACGAGTACTATACCCATGTAAGAGCGTTTTTATAATAAATGTAGCGTTTCCGAAATAGAACCTGCGCAAAATGTGTAATCCATCGGCTCCAAAGATTTTTAATGACTTTTTTTTGCCTATTAGACAACGTCTAAGAAGAAAATTCATTGAACATAAAATACGCTATTTTGATCATATTTTTTAAAAAAAATTACTCCAGATTTTTATAATAATATTTTTAAACAAATAAAGTAAAAAAAAGCAGTAAATTGTTAGAATATTGAAAGGAAAGTGAGCAAGTAGAAACTTGCACATTGCTTCCATATAGCTTTTAAGTGTGCAAGTAGAAACTTGCACATTGCTTCCTCATAGCTTTTAAGTGTGCAAGTAGAAACTTGCACATTGCTTCCTCATAGCTTTAAAGTGTGCAAGTAGAAACTTGCACATTGCTTCCTCATAGTTTTAAAGTGAGCAAGTAGAAACTTGCACATTGCTTCCTCATAGTTTTAAAGTGAGCAAGTAGAAACTTGCACATTGCTTCCTCATAGTTTTTAAGTGAGCCAGTAGAAACTTGCACATTGCTTTCTCATAGTTTTTAAGTGAGCCAGTAGAAACTTGCACATTGCTTTCTCATAGTTTTTAAGTGAGCCAGTAGAAACTTGCACATTGCTTTCTCATAGTTTTTAAGTGAGCCAGTAGAAACTTGCACATTGCTTTCTCATAATTTTTAAGTGAGCAAGTAGAAACTTGCACATTACTTAATCAACATTTTATTTTGCTTATAAAGCTTCCTCTATGAGGAAGCTTGTTTTTTATTTAATGTACAATTATTAGTAAATATTCTTTAATTTGGCTTCCTCATAGAGGAAGCTTTATAAGCAAAATAAAATGTTGATTAAGTAATGTGCAAGTCTCTACTTGCTCACTTAAAAATTATGAGAAAGCAATGTGCAAGTTTCTACTGGCTCACTTAAAAACTATGAGAAAGCAATGTGCAAGTTTCTACTGGCTCACTTAAAAACTATGAGGAAGCAATGTGCAAGTTTCTACTTGCTCACTTTAAAACTATGAGGAAGCAATGTGCAAGTTTCTACTTGCTCACTTTAAAACTATGAGGAAGCAATGTGCAAGTTTCTACTTGCACACTTTAAAGCTATGAGGAAGCAATGTGCAAGTTTCTACTTGCACACTCAAAAGCTATGAGGAAGCAATGTGCAAGTTTCTACTTGCACACTCAAAAGCTATGAGGAAGCAATGTGCAAGTTTCTACTTGCACACTTAAAAGCTATATGGAAGCAATGTGCAAGTTTCTACTTGCTCACTTTTTTTATTATCCTAAAAAATCATTTTTTGAAGTCTCAATTATTAAGACTTGAGATGTTCTAACTGCAATTAAAATAATATATGAACATAAAATATATCTTTTAAAATATATATTAAAGTATATTCAAACGTCTCGGTGATATTACTAAAATGACTGACATACAATATGTGAAACTATCAGCTTCTACAGTCTTTTATGACTTAGCAACGAATGACTTATAAGTTACTTGATTCACATATTATGTAAACATCTATATATATAAAATAGAATGTCTGTATGTGTGAATGTATGTATGTCTGTTCTTTATACGCTCTTAAACTATTCGACCGAATTTTTACCAAAAGTATATAAAATAGGGATAGAAGTCGTTTAAAGAAAAACGAAATTAAAATAATATATGAACATAAAATATATCTTTTAAAATATATATTAAAGTATATTCAAACGTCTCGGTGATATTACTAAAATGACTGACATACAATATGTGAAACTATCAGCTTATACAGTCTTTTATGACTTAGCAACGAATGACTTATAAGTTACTTGATTCACATATTATGTAAACATCTATATAGATAAAATAGAATGTCTGTATGTGTGAATGTATGTATGTCTGTTCTTTATACGCTCTTAAACTATTCGACCGAATTTTTACCAAAAGTATATAAAATAGGGATAGAAGTCGTTTAAAGAAAAACGACTCCCGGGCAAAGCCCGGGTAACCAGCTAGTAGTTGCATAATAACAGTTGCATAGAAAACGTTGCAAGAAAACGTTGCATCTGTGCCTGAATTTACCCCCCCCCCCCCTTACTGTTGACAAAGACGTAGTTCTTTTAAATATGTATAGTTTTATAAGCAATATCTCTTGATATAATATATTTTTATAACGTATATTTTAACGTATTTCTTATTAATAAACATATTTTGTTTCAAATGAGAAGACTATAGCGTAAAACACACTTAAAGAAAAAATTCTCCGAAAAGAGGGGTGTCAATAAGGCCGTTTTTGGACCACGTCAGAATCGCTCCAAACTGTGGTATTTTCTTCCTACCGATGTAATTCACAACCTCCTAGAACCGTTTGCTGTCCGAGCAATTAGAGCCTGAGAACGGGCAACTTGAAATCTCAAAAATCAATGGAGTTTTTCACATGGTGGTAGTGCCGGTCTCATTTCAGCATGTCATTGTTGGGAGGGAGGGAGGAAGGGAGGGGGAGGAAGAGGGAGGGGAGAGGGGGGAGAGAGAGAGGAAGGGAGGGAGCGAGAGAGAGGGAGGGATCGCTCCAAACTGTGGTATTTTCTTCCTACCGATGTAGCTCACAACCTCCTAGAACCGTTTGCTGTCCGAGCAATTAGAGTCTGAGAACGAGCAACTTGAAATCTCAAAAATCAATGGAGTTTTTCACATGGTGGTAGTGCCGGTCTCATTTCAGCATGTCATTGTTGGGAGGGAGGGAGGAAGGGAGGGTGGGAGGTAGAGGGGGAGGAAGGGAGGGGGAGGAAGAGGGAGGGGAGAGGGGGAAGAGAGAGAGGAAGGGAGGGAGGGAGAGATACCACAGTTTGGAGCGATCCCTCCCTCTCTCTCCCTCCCTCCCTTCCTCTCTCTCTCCCCCTCTCCCCTCCCTCTTCCTCCCCCTCCCTTCCTCCCTCCCTCCCAACAATGACATGCTGAAATGAGACCGGCACTACCACCATGTGAAAAATTCCATTGATTTTTGAGATTTCAAGTTGCCCGTTCTCAGGCTCTAATTGCTCGGACAGCAAACGGTTCTAGGAGGTTGTGAGCTACATCGGTAGGAAGAAAATACCACAGTTTGGTGCGATTCTGACGTGGTCCAAAAAACGGCCTTATTGACACCCCTCCTTTCAAACGTCTGTAACTCCAGAACTAATTAACCAAATCTTAATTAATTATATATGAAATAGGAGTAGAAAAAACGAAAAAATATAATAGAATTAGAAATAAAAAGCTATCTCAAATATTGAGACGACTATAGCGTAAAACACACTTTAAGAAAAAAAAATTTCCCTAAAATCTATACCGGTCGACCGATTCCAATAAAATTTTAGGAGGACATGCTTTCTATGATACTCTAATTGTGTGCAAAATTTCAACCCGGTATCTAAAAAATTGTAGAAGTAGATGCTTGTACAAAAATCCGTACACACATACACACACACACACACATACATACATACTTCCGGACATTTTTTACTAATACGATTTCTCGACATTTTGGAACATTTTGAACCTATTTCTTTTAAAATCTCGAAAAATTTTTTTTTCACCATCACAAAGCTTCTTCTATGAGGAAGCAAAACATCAAAAATTTTAAATATCTCGAAAACCCCATTTTCTATTTTCTTTAAATTTATAGGGAATATTCTGGGGAATATTAGAAAAATTTTAAGACCGGTCCGAAGTTGCGCAGAAAATTTGGGAATTTTTATGAATTTTTTTGTGCGGTATTTGACTCACAAAAGTGCAGTTAAAATCGCGTTTCTGAATCGATTTAGCTAAACTTTTTTTAATTGATTGACATTACTTATTAACAAATAAAATGAGTGAGAGAACTGTGCCTTCTGCACACGCCTGTAAAATTTCTTTACTGAATTATGATGAAGATTCTGGAACAAAATTGCGATGAACAGTGTGAGAAAGGCGAAAATAGTAAATTTGTGAGGAAATTTAATTCAATAAGTACATTTATTTAAGAACAGATTATTTATTATTTTAATTAAAGTAATTTAAATCGACCGTGACTGGCAATATATAACGTCTTTCCGATATGAACATTGAAAAACTGTGAGCCAACTTGGTTTGTCGGATTCACACAGCACTTTTTTGGATCAATCGTCAAGACATTATTAATTTCGACCATGGGTTTTGGTCAGTTGATGTAATTTCTAAATTAAATAGTTTAAATTTTTATTGCGAAAAAATATTACCCCAGCCAGGGTTTGAACCTGGAACCTCCCGTATACCGTGCGGGTGTCGTGCCAATTCGACCACTGGGGCTGTGGTAATATTTATCACAATAACAACTATAAGATGGAGCACCGATTCTTCGGTCGACGGTGTATAATAAACAGAATAATAAATTTCTTTCGCCAGTATAGAATAACAATTAAAGTAATTTAAATCGACCGTGACTGGCAATATATAACGTCTTTCACCGTCGACCGGTTGTTAATAAGTAATGTCAATCAATTAAAAAAAGTTTAGCTAAATCGATTCAGAATTGTTTGAAACGCGATTTTAACTGCACTTTTGTGAGTCAAATACTGCACAAAAAAATTCATAAAAAATTCCCAAATTTTCTGCGCAACTTCGGACCGATCTTAAAATTTTTCTAATATTTCCCAGAATATTCCCTATAAATTTAAAGAAAATAGAAAATGGGGTTTTCGAGATATTTAAAATTTTTGATGTTTTTTTACTTTATTTGTTTAAAAATATTATTATAAAAATCTGGAGTAATTTTTTTTTTAAATATGATCAAAATAGCGTATTTTATGTTCAATGAATTTTTTTCTTAGACGTTGTCTAATAGGCGAAAAAAGTCATTGAAAATCTTTGGAGCCGATGGATTACACATTTTGCGCAGGCTCTATTTCAGAAACGCTACATTTATTATAAAAACGCTCTTACATGAGTATAGTACTTGAAAAAACGGGAGGGCTCTGTTTGCCTACAATCCCGATTGCCAACAGCTTCGTTTGCTCACAACATTTTGCCTACAGCTTCGTTTGCCGACATTCCCGATTGCCGACATTCCCGATTGCCTACAAGCATTATTGCGCACATGTAATAGTTAAAAATACGAACGTACGTTTGCGCACATGGCTAAACACATTGCACACATGATTTTATTGCACACAAGCAGATTGCACACATGACATTATTGCGCACATACACATTGCACACATGACATTATTGCGCACATACACATTGCACACATGACTTTATTGCGCACAGAAGAATATAGCACGTAAGTAGCATCCACAATTCATTATACTAATATTGCATATAATTCGGGATCGTTGTAACGACATTTATTTCAATCGCATTTTTGACTCACAAGTAATGCTCGAACCTCCTTAACATTTTTTTGCCTGCATACACACACATACAAATAACATACTATAAATTACTTGAATTAAATAAATATTATTTATTTCAAATATTTCATAAGTTCATAGAAGAATATAAAAATAAAATAAAAATTTGATTTGCTTATTATTTTAACTTTTCTTCGATAAAATTTTATAATGTTACATTCTTTAAAGAAAAAATATAAATTTTCTTTGCGGGTACATGATAATGACTTTTTCTAAAATTTGTGATGAGTACATTTTAACATTATCATCAAGAAATTATTCTTTGTTAAAGATAACCGTTGCTTACTAAAAGAAAAAAAGTAAATTGAGTAATCGCTTTTTTATGCTGTAAAATTGATACTTTTCTGAGCGTTGCATACATGCATACGTGCACATGCATGTACACGTACACACATAGACAATTTTTGTGCCGTTTGACAATTTTATTTTTATTAAACAAAAGACGAGGAACTATCTTATCTCAGAACGGGGGCCCAGCGTTACGCGCCACTCATTTGTAACCATTGCCGCTTGTAGTAAACAACTCCCCGCGCGCCGACCGCGGATATCGATCGGTGGGCAGTGGGCGGCCGCATCTCGCCGCGCGTTTACATTTGGCGGTAGGCCGGGCTAATACGGCGATTTTTAATTATTAATATCTCGTTACCTATTGCGAAAATTGCAAAATGGTAAAGGACTTTTCGACTCAGTTGAGTCCGTTCCTGTCTTTGAGAAAAGTCCCAAATATTCTGGGACACCCTGTATATATATATATATATAATTTAATATACAATACTAGAAATTTATGTAATTTAAGTATAAAAAAAGGATTATATTTAAATGATCATAATCAAAAGAAGAATAATTTTAGATCGCATAGTATATGATAGTTATTAAACGATTATAAACCGCCGTGTAACAGAGCTCATTTTGGGCGCGTTCAGAACAACCGCTGTGGCCAGACTCTGACTTCTAGAGACTCTAGTTGTGCTGAACGCGCCCAACGCGACTCTAGTTCTGCTGAACGCGCCCAACGCGCGGCACCGATAGCTATTTGTTTTCGCCTCGTCTGTCCTGTCGCACGACTCCTGAGTCGCTCTCGACTGCCCTCGACGACTTGTTTCGACCTGTTTGCAATTTATAAGTGTCTATAAGTTACGAAAACGAAGAGTGAGTACGCTGCCGAGCTTTACAAAATTCAGTGACTGGAATTAGTGTTAAGTAGTGGATTGATACGACGTGGATTTGACACGATGGCAGAGGATGATGATAGCTAGGCCTGTAAGTATCTTCCAAAAGCACAGTTTTACGCGGCTTTTTTGCGCAAGTTTTTTTACGCGATGTAGCCTGAGCATAAAGACATATATATATATATATATATATATATATATATATATATATATATATATATATAACTACTGTTTCCGATAACAGGGTTCATATATTCGCTATGTATTATACCAGCAGTGAAATATTAGAATATGTTTCAATTGTTATTGATTATTTGATAAATTTAACTGTTGAACGTAGCAAAGAGCGATTCTTACTGTAGGGAAACGTTCTTGCAATAACATATAGTGATTGAGCAAATATTTGCGACAATACGCGATTTTCCTTAATTGTTATTAATTTTTTATTAACAATTTTTTCCAGTTTACAGCAAAGAGCGATTTTCTCTAAATTTGTAGGGAAACACGTTCTTGCAATAACAAAACGATTGAGCAAGTATTTGCGACAAGACGCGGTTGTCCTTAATTGTTATTAATTTTTTTTAACAATTTTGTTTCTTGCATTGCACTGCCATCAATAGTCCATTCTATATGTCGATGACACAAGTGGTTAAGCGTCGAAGCGCAGTTTATTACTTTTTATTATTATAGTGTTTTGATTTAAACGTATGATTTATACGTTTTTTACTATTGAATTAAAATTAAAATTTCCCTTTTTTTATCACGGTTTTCCCTTTTTCTCCTATAATAAAAAAATAGGGGATACGATTCCTGCGATAAAGTTGTAATCGTAAGTCGGATACGTAACCTACTCGGCATGTAATATTTCAGAAACATTTTTGCAAAATTCCATTTTAACACGGAAAGAATTGTATATTAATAGTTCATATACCTGCTTTGTTCTAAATGTAAGAATTTTTTGTATCCGCAGTCCTAATAAATATTTCTTCATAATTAATACATGGTATATTGAGATTTACCAAATATTATTGAATTTGTCAGTATAATTTGTATGCGAGTATTAATGAATATACTTACATTAATAATTAATATAAATTTATTAAATATAAAAACATTAGTTTTAATATACACATATTTTTTTAAGAATTGATGATATTTCTGCTATAGCAGTCATGTATGTACATTATTTACTATTAAATATCACGAATTTATATTAACTTTTTTATATTTTTGACAAAGAAATCGAGTTCAAATTTATGGTATATTAATAATTATTCAACCTTTTTTTTAAGTGAAATATTACACCTTTCAGCAATTATTCAAGTATTTTTCTCAGTGTGCAGAAACGGTCGTAAAATATTTATAAATCCCACAGGATTCCCTTCACTTCCGGTTCAATCTGAACAAGAGCTACATACTTTGGAAACATTTTTAGCTGATGATGCAAATTTATCAGCGGGAGTAAGTTTTTCATCTTATGTGCTTGACAAAGGTAATGTCTACGTTTTAAATAAATTATGTATTAATTTTTTATTTCTTTTTGCAGAGTATATATCTTGGAAGATTTGTGGACAAAAATACTCTGGACAGTTTGGTGAGGAAATTATTACGAAATGTTGTTAGTAATGATGTGGCAAGTAAATTCAACTTACAAGGAGCCAAGGGAAAACAAAAGTTTGAAGTACTGAAGACATGGGAACTTATTCTAGGTGAGCAAAAGTACTGAAGGTGTTGCCAGGTATTTTTGTGACTTAGTACATGATGGATTCATTTACAATGTTTAGGTGCACTACTGTTATATTTTGAAGCAGAAGATATGGCTGCGGCTGAAAAGATTGCAGGTTCTTGGCTGGCCAATGCTCCATGGCGCACACAAGCAGATGGGACTCTTCGTGGCAAGAAAACCGAATAATTCACCAAAGGTGGATAAATCTAAAATCACCAAACCTAAAGAAAAGCGTATATAATGTCTAAATTTAGCTGTAGCTTATGTAGTTATAGAACTACAATTTTACATAAACTTTTATTAGTTTAGTGATTTACGTTTCATTACAATTTACATTGCGATTTGAATAAACAAAATAAATCCTAACACAAATTTCCACTGAAAAGAATGCGGTGCATTTTACTTTTGCAGTTTTGTATACATTTTAATTTACGCAAATTCTAAATGAAAGATCAATATACGAATATACTGTACGTATTTTACCAGCAGGCTTGTTTATACTTTTGTTCTTTAATGTATTGTGCCAAGTCACTCTAGCTATAATGAATAGAAGCCATTCATATTATATTTTTCCACCTGTAATATAATTTCAGTAAAGAATCTATAGTAATAATGCAGAATTATGGGTATGCTTATTATGTGTACTTATTAAGATCTTACAATATGTATAATTCTCTGTTATTGTTCTGTATGAAGATCTATTTATCTAGATAGTGCTAGTTTTACTTTTTGATTTGTTACATTGAAAACGTATTTTATTTTATTTTATAGATCTACCTTGTAATTTTATTAAAGATTTGCATACTTTTTGGATATATTATTCATATAAATAAAAAAGTTTGAAATTTAATTTCTTATTTAAATTGACAAGTTTGGTTTATTTATTGATTTTATATGGTATTTTATTGTATTACGTTGGTAAGCAGTAGCAAGTATTACGGTTCTTGAAACGAGGTAAAAATTACACTTGCACTTGTAATACTTGAGCTCCGGGAACTTAGCCGGTCAACTTCGACTTTATTAACTTTTTTTTTTTTTAATCGTTTGTTGGTCGTTTGCTGGTGATTGTTGGCCTAATTACAACGTTTGTTGGTTCTTAATTTTTTTTTAAATTAAAAAAGAAAAATTAGCGTTAAGTTAGCCGGAAAAATCTCATTTTTAATTAAAAAACGGCCTAATCGATGCGTAATCGTCTGCTGATGATTGTTGGTCTAAATTTAGCGTTTGTTGGTTCATATTTTCTTCTTAAATTTAAAAAAACAAAAATTAGCGTGAACTTAGCCGGAAAAATCTCATTTTTAATTAAAATACGGTCTAATCGATGCGTAATCGTTTGCTGATGATTGTTGGTCTAATTTTGTCGTTTGTTGGTTTATTATTAGTCTTAAAAACGAAAAATTATCTCACCTTGAAGCCGCATCTGCAGTAATCAAAGATTGGTTTATATCGCTGTCAGAGACGCATAGAATTGACAATAAATATTATTCTGTATTTATATATGCAGGAAACACTTCTATCCCTATATAAAACTGTTTTAAACAATGTGCACAAATAATAATGCATTACTTAATATTCTTATATTTTCTCAATAATTCTAGATGTAACATGGTCAAAAGTTACGAAACATTACATCTTAACTAATTATAGTTGAATTTGTTTAAATTTTCTTGAATATATCTGATATATGTGTAATGCATTATCAATTTGCATTTTAATTATACATATCTAATTTCATTATCTGCAATATTAAATATTAATTAGGACTTTAAATGTATGTTTAATTATTTTTTTCCATTATACAAATATTAATTGGAAATATATAAAAAACCAGCTAATTATAAGTGTACTAAGTTTGCTACAAAAATTTGATGTTAAAAGAATGCTAGAATAACATCTAAATTTATTTATTGCAACGTACAAAATTGCAATAAGCTTTATTATAATAAATTATCGAATTTTACATAATACTTTGTTGTATAAATGTGATGATTGATAAATATATATAAATAATATAAATATTATATATAAATTATATATATATATATATATATATATATATATATATATATTAGACGGTCCTTTTTCTATTATTATATCATATTTATATTTCTATTATCTTATCATTTATTTCATACTGTGTACGTGTAAATAACTATATAAAGCAATATATTATTTGATTACTTATGTTAGATATTGATGTAAATGAAATGTCTTCATCAAATCCGCATCTTGCAGTGTATTTACGAAAACATTAATGATCGGAGACAATTTCAAGATTCTATAAACTCTACTGAAGGACTCAGTGCGATTCACTATACAATAGAAGAGTTTATTTTATATAAAACTAAATATATTAGTATTCAATTGGTGTTATTCTCCTTTAAAGGTCTAAATAGACCAACTCTACAATATGTCATAGAGCTCGATGATCTACGTGAATTGATGTTCTTTTAAGTCTTAGTAAGATTTTGTAAAACGGGTGCAACCTGTAACATAAATTATAAAAGAATATATATCAAAAAATATTCCTAGGTGCAATTAGCATGTTTATATTAGTTCTAAGTAATAGAAAAGAAGTATGCACACACGCACACATTAAAATAATCCAAATATCATAAATAATAAAAAGATTTTCAATATTTGTCAAAAATAAAAGTATACGTTTAAATGTATGCATACATTTTAGTTTTATTAATAAAAAAATGTAAAACTATATATATTATTTTTTTATACATACTTTCTGCAACTGAAGGAAGAATATTAAAATACTTTGTGCGGCTGATGGATGAACGTGAAAATCGAAAAATATAAAGATGCCAGTCAATATGAATATAAAAGGCATAAATGATCCCTCGATCGTATCGCAAGATCAACTGGAAATTATAAAACAGAATTAAAATATTGTTAAATATATCATGTTATACAGGGGGGCTGCTTACGCGACAGAATCAAAACGATCCAGATTAAAATAATACTGCGCTGTGATTGGAAAAATCTAAAATTTCATTGAATAAAATTCAATAAAATTGCAGATTTCATCAATCAGTGCCAAATTATTTTGATTCTGTCGCGAGTTGTAATTGTTGTACAGTTTCTTTCATTCAGTGGGCACGAGAATTGAAATAAAATGTTACAAAAAGATACAATTAATATTTTGCTTAACTCAATTGTTAATTAAAAAAAATATTGATCCAATGCCCAGATATGAATAATGCAAGAGTTTTGAGTAAATGTAGCATTCAAATTAAATCTTTTTAATAAAAATATTTCAATTTTTTTTAAAATTCAAGATTACGTTTAAATTACATTTTAGTTTTATTAATTAAAAACTGTAAAACTATATATTTTATTTTTTAGACATACTTTCTACGACTGAAGAAAGAACATGAAAATCCAAATACTTTGTGCGGCTGAAGGAAGAACTTTCCTGTCTCTTGATAGATAGCATTAATATCAGCAGCAAAAATTCTATCTGGCTGTGCGACATAAGGTGCGTTCGGGGAGACGCTATTAGCGATGACAACGTCATTCTATCTCTGTTACTTACAGAGCACGCTCATAGCGCTAAAAGCGCGCTCCCCGAACCCAGCCACAATGCTCAAGATCCACTTCTTCGATCAAATTTATCTTTGCATAATCTTAGAAAAAATCAAACGTTTTCTTGTCGACGATCGGATAGCGGAAGTTTAATCTTGCGATCCAGTCTACCAGGGCGAAGCTATACGGGATTCAATATGTCCATTCTGGAAGAATATACTGAAATAATAAAACAGAAGTACAATCTTAATATGATCCATAAAAATATGCTTAAAGATCTAAGGATATTAAACAAGAGTTACCAGCTCACCTATTTGTTGCCATAATGACTTTAACATTAGTTGTCTGATCAAAACACTCCATTTGATTTGAGTAATTCCAGGAGAATACATTACACTTCTTGATCTGCTACAGCTTGAGTGTCAAATCTTTTTGTAGCAATAGCATTTATTTTATCAATAAATATTATGACTGGTCAGTTTTCTTTAGCAAAACTAAACATGTCTCGTCATTTGTAGTCCTTCGCTCAAATACTTTTACACAAATTCAGAGCCTATTACACAAATGGAGGCAGCTGGAAAAAATAGAAAATAATAGAATTTAAAACACAAAATCTGTTTGTTATTATTCTTCCATGCGATTAGTTTAGATATATTGTGAGATTTTTTTTAACAGTATATTTCAATTTGTACCAGTATAGTATGTCTAGCAACTGCTTGCGCCAACATAGTTTTTCCACAACCGGGTAGTCCGTATATATACATGAGTAATACACCGGACCGTTTGGTACGGGTATCAAGTACTATATCCGTATCAAATCCGTATCAAATCTCGGGTTATACCGGTGTAAACTGAGAATTGATACGGATTTGATACGAATATAGTACTTGATAGCTTGATACGCGTATCAAACAGTCGGTGTAAACTGGTGTAAACTAGGCCATTGTTTCTTGATCTTCTTTTCGCGATTTCCTGCCGATGTTAAGGCTCGTATTTATAGCCAGTTTTATAGATGTTAGCCTTACATTTATAAAAATAAACCTTAAGTCGTAAGCAAATAAACCAATCTTTGATTACTGGGCTGCGTTCAGAAACATCACCCGAGGCCCCCGGGTATCATTTTATCTTTGTTGTTCACCGAATGTTAAACAAGGATATAATGATACCCGGGAACACTCGGGTAATGTTTCTGAACGCAGCCCTGCAGATGCGGCCTTAATGTGAGATAATTTTTCGTTTTTAAGACTAATAATAAACCAACAAACGATAAAATTAGACCAACAATCATCAGCGAACGATTACGCATTGATTAGACCGTATTTTAATTAAAAATAAGATTTTTCCGGCTAAGTTCACGCTAATTTTTGTTTTTTTCAATTTAAGAAGAAAATATGAACCAACAAACGCTAAATTTAGACCAACAATCATCAGCAGACGATTACGCATCGATTAGGCCGTTTTTTAATTAAAAATGAGATTTTTCCGGCTAACTTAACGCTAATTTTTCTTTTTTAATTTAAAAAAAAATTAAGAACCAACAAACGTTGTAATTAGGCCAACAATCACCAACAAACGACCAACAAACGATTAAAAAAAAAAAAGTTAATAAAGTCGAAGTTGACCGGCTAAGTTCCCGGAGCTTAATACTTGCTACTGCTTACCAACGTAATACAATAAAATACCATATAAAATCAATAAATATTACTATAGTAAATCTGTTCACTTTTGTAATTTTTACTTCGTTTTAAGAACCGTAATAGGCCCCCAAGCTTATTTATTTACTTTACTGGCTTATAGGATATATTTGACGTCATCTAGAAATGACATTTCGTTCGGCATCGAATAATATCGTTTCGATGTCGATCGATATCGATCGATATCGATGAATCTCCAAACCGCGGACACCTGAATATCGAAATTGATTTGAGGATCGATTTTATATTGATTTCGACATTTCGATATCCAATCGACGTGTTTTCGATTTATCATTTCTCACTGGGTAGTGCGCAAAGTGATAGGATTTGCAGGTTTCTTAGAGTACTGTTGAAAAAGATTGTAACGATATGGAAGGGAAACTATTGGTATATATAATAAAATAGTACAAAGTTAAAGGCTCACTTAAATAATAAATAATGAACAAAAGGCAATTGGAGCCAGGCGCCGTAGGTAATGCGCAAAATATTTATTAATAAACGAAGTCACGAACGTTTCGACCCTTTCTTGGGGTCATCTTCAGCGTGAATATAAAATAACATGTCGCAATGACTCGATGTCCCTAACGTAGTCAACAATAATCGTGGTCAACAATAAAATCTTAGCTGCATGACCGTCGTCTCTCGAATGCTGGAAAAGCGAGTGTATGCTCCGAAGCAAACCCAGGCATCCTCCGAATGGTCCTCTTTTCGGTTAATAGGCCAAGAGGAAAGGAAAATCGCCATGTCACTTCGTGTATCAAACCGGAACTCCCAAATTCGAAAAATACCTGAACAAGTATTCGTGCAACAAGGTCATGCAGCTAAAATTTTATTGTTGACCACGATTATTGTTGACTACGTTAGGGACATCGAGTCATTGCGTTTGACGTCATTATGTAGATTTGATTTGACATGTTATTTTATATTCACGCTGAAGATGACCCCAAGAAAGGGTCGAAACGTTCGTGACTTCGTTTATTAATAAATATTTTGCGCATTATCTACGGCGCCTGGCTCCAATTGCCTTTTGTTCATTATTTATAATAAAATAGGTTTATACAGTAACATATATTATCTACATATTTGATTTCGGATATCCCCAAGGATCTTTCTTTTGGTTAAGACGAGAGAAAATTCACAGATCTTTTTAAATATCTCGTGTAATCTTTCCTTTGAAAGTACTTATAAAGACAATAAATGTATTAATATATATATGCTTTTTATAAAACTTATATTTAAATATGTTACGATAGTTATTTTACTGCTTATACAGCTTTGTTGCTCGGAAGCAAGTATGTCAGCCAGTTGAATGTAACCGTTGTGCTTGTTCATCTTGGACATAACCGAATGAATCGACGAGCCAGCCGCCGTCGGGAAACAATAAAACATTAAATAATAATTGTTTCACAGCCTGATTTTAGATCCCCAAATTCGGTTTCGCTTGTGCTATTATATTTTGCATTAATGTTTTCGCGCACCTTCGTATAATGCTGCATCGTAAATTTCCATCTTTCGAATTCTGAATTGTACTGCGTCTTTCTGTGATCGTACGCAACCTTTTCCGTGAACGTGGCATACGTCGGCAACTCTTCCGGTGGCGTAGGTTTACCGTGACGATATTGCGAGAACCATTCGCCAAAATTTTCTTGAGCGTTAAGATACGTTTTATAACAAAGGTAGTCTCTTATCGATGCAGCCGCTTTCTTCGACAAATTATTAGTTATCGTAAGATTCGTGAGTGTGCAGTCCATAGTCGGATACTCGGTCATAACTGATTCTATCGAATCTGATGGGATCTATGCAACATAAAAATAATACCGTTAATATAAAAACAACTACCGTTTAACTAAAAATAAATTAATAAAAGTAATTCATTGCAGAATTATTTATAAACTGCGCTGAATTACCTTGTTAAATGCTTTTCGCGCCACATCGATCTTTTCGTTAGTCAGGAAGTATCTAATGAGCGCGTTTGTTTGTCGTAAAGCTTCTTCTCTTTGACTTTGATTTGACTTTGAAAATCAGCAAATCCAGACCATTAATCTGTTCCATATCCGCCTCGGTAATAGTTCCTTTTACGTTACATCGCATTCTAGGTGTTTCTTACGTATATTTTCCACCACCAATTTCGTAATAGCTTCTACATTCAAGTTCACGTCTTCCGTCGCGCGTAAACATTTCTTCCGCTGTTCATGCTCTTTAACACATTCTAAGTAAGAGGCATAGTTGGTTATTTGATCCTCCTGAGGTAACGTGGCTGTGTAGAACGCGATTAAAGTCGGATCGCCTATTTCAATAAGGACTCGAACGTATACCAGCAATACTTTGTCTTCTACTTTATCTTTTGTACTTTTCCCGATCTGCCTGAAGAACGTACAATATTAGATGCGCCAGGAATCTGAGGAACTGCGAGTCGCAGGCGCCGATATCAATCACAATCATACTTTCAATCTCTTCCATCAACTTCAGTATCGATCTAATATTATATATTTTTGAATTAAATGATCGGGTTTGTTAAATTGTTAGATTGGGCACGTATTACTGGATTTTTTGACGCGTACAATTCTTTGAACGCGTCTTCCAACCAGATTTCATTTTTCCAATATTCCTTCGGCATAATTGTATAGATTTTCACCACCATTAACCTCAGTGCTGATTCGACTTTGATATCTAGAAGGCTCTTCACATATGCATTTTGCCAAGACGATGCTATCTGTAGTAGTAGTTGGACATTGCCGCAAAGACTTGCGTATATGGCACGATAGAATACACCTGCATGGAAAATATTTCTCTATATTTATTTACATATAACAAACAATTAAGTCTATAATTTATCATAAAGTTAAAAATGAATAAAAATTTTAGTAATTTAAAATCTTTAGAAATTATTCTAACAAAGTGTTCTACATGATTACAATATTATTAAATAGATTACCTATTACCTTGTTTACGCGGCGGCGCTCTGCGTTTACGCGGTCCATAATTTTCTACCGTTTACGCGTGCGTAGTATTCTGCGATACTTTTTGAGAGTCGTTTACGCAGGCGCGAAGTATAATAATGTTCCTACGGTTCGTAGTGAGGTTCCTCTCGCTACATACGCGGTATTTTTAAAAGACGTAAATGCGATTTAGAGGTTATCAGTTCAAATTTCAAATAATAAGTCAAAATGGATTCGACAAGTAATATTGTGAGTACTATTGCTATTTTCGCCAAACAACATCAAGAAATATTGACGGCTGAACTCTTGTACACCATTGAGAATCAAATTCGCCGTTTACGCGAGGTATTAGCACGGAAAGTATTAGCTATTTTCAGTAACTTGCTTCTATTATCGTAATGTAGTCAATGGCTACTCACCCCCGTTTACGCGGAGTGACTTATCGTAAGTTACGATAATCTGAGTGAATTATCGTATGTTACTACAGAAGTAACGCTCGCGTAAACAAGGTATAATTCTATTTATTACCTGGCAGTTATTATTATTATTTTACAATTTATTCCAGCTGTTTGGAGGTTAGCGATGACACATCCGCAACAATTCTTTACGCGAAATTATAGTCCTACATTCACATGGAGCGGAATGAGCAAAGCGTAACGACTAGTATGTCTCAATAATTACTTTTTAACCATTCTATTTACAAGTAATTATTATTATCATGTTCATAAATGTTACATTTAATGGGTTTTCTGTTAGAAATATTTAACTTAATGCTTAAAATATTAAAATAAAGTTTTAACAAATTTCAAATGAAGACTTGTGATTGGTTGCGCGCAATCCGCGTTGCTCTCGTTACGCTTCATGTGAACGTAGGGATTGTAAATTCGCGCAACAAAAATAACGGAACGCTCGTAATTGGTCAAGGCTCTCGTTCCGCGATTTTCTGCGTACGCTGTTCCGCTCCATGTGTTCGCACCCATATGGATTAGAGTGAAAACTGCGAGTCGCGCAAATTCTAAGAATCATGCGCACTGCCGAATTCCAGGCGCGCCACGCGATCGAGCGCCTTGCGCTCGTCCTGGCGTGTAGGCCGGTGCGAAATCGCGCCGGACGTAACAATATCTTTTTATTTCAACGTAAAACCGCAAGAATTTTTGGCATGCGATTTCTCGCTTCTGACGTCATCAAACAAGGATAGAAGAGGCAAGTAGGCAGTAGGATAGGAGTGCAGGAGCTTTAATATATAATGTATATGTCGCAGGCATAATACAATATCAGACATTTTGTAAAATGCCCAGGCATTTTACAATAAGCCGGCAAAACATGAGTGGAAGTATTTATATCCTGTTATGCCCGCTTATTTTCAGGCATTTTACAATTTGCCTAATACAAGTTAGTCAAAACACACAAATCCACAAATGTATTAAACTGAGAGCGGCCACGCTAGCGATCTATTGAATTCTGAAATTGTCGATGTAAATCACGCATGTACCCCTAGTAGCACAGTGCATTGGCTCAGCATTGGCTATTCATTGGTTATGTTGGGAGTGCATTGGCCAACATGTCCCAATATGAAACCAATATTGGTCATAAACTAAATGCAAATGTATTCCTGACATTGCACGTCAATAATTAGCCAATATTGGGCTAATGTTGGAAGTGCATTGGCCAAGATTTCCCAATATAATGCGAATATTGATTACAGAATAAGTGCAAATGTATTGCCAACGTTACGTGCCAAGAAGTGCGCAATATTGCGTTTGCATTAGAAGTGCATTGGCCAAGATTTACCCATATAAAGACAATATTTTTTTTAGAATGAGTATAAATGTATTGTCAATGTTACGTGCCAAGACGTGCGCGATATTGCGTTTGCATTGGAATTGCATTGGCAGGGATTTACCAATATAAAGTCAATATTTATTTCAGAATGAGTATAAATGTATTGCCAACGTTACGTGCCAAGACGTGCGCGATATTGCGTTTGCATTGGAATTGCATTGGCCAAGATTTACCCATATAAAGTCAATATTTATTTCAGAATGAGTATAAATGTATTGCCAATGTTACGTGCCAAGAAGTACACGGTATTGCGTTTGTATTGAAAGTGCTTCGGCCAAGATTTCCCAATATAATGTGAATATTGATTTCAGAATAAGTGTAAATGTATTGCCAATGTTACATGCTAAAAAGTGCGCGATATTGCGTTTGCATTGGAAGTACATTGGCACGACTATAGTATTTTGATTATATACATACAATAAGTTGAAATAAGTATATAATCGTTCCAACGAACGAGTGCTCTGTTTGATTGCTCTGATGCAATCTGTCTGATGAGCAGTCATTGTCGCTTGTCAATCAAAGGCTGCGAAAAAAGTCGCTTATTACGCGTTACAAAATAATAAGCGTATACATATCACGTCGTTCTATCTTTTGTTACTATATAAGGCCATTGCACAAATAAATTTTATGTTCGTAACCGCGCGTAAGAGCAAATCGATGAATTACAGTTAAACATTTTTATTCCCACATAGCAAAGAAGATCTGCGGGATATACTGAATTTTTATCCCGTACATCCCAAATATATCTTAATATCCATAAAAATTATCATACTGAAACACTTTTGTACAGAAATACTTAGAGGATATCTTGTTGAGATAAATGAGATATATGTGGAGGATTTATAAAAGAACGTCCACACGATATTCTCAAGATAATGAAAGGAATTGAATAATGTAAAAAAAAACAGATAAATTTAATTTAAAAAATTTGATTGCATTTTGTGGGCAAACTTAATTTTAAAAAATTCCAAATGTAAAAATTGATATTATTATTCGATTCCCTTGATTACTCTATGTATAAAAGTATTAAGGTAAAGTTATAAAAAAGTGAATACTTTACGAAATATTTTATATTTTATATTAAAAATATTATGACAAAATTTAAAATATCTCAGAAAATTCTTAACAAAAGAGAACTTTATTATTGTGTTTTAAAAACGTCTTGACAAGGGCTACAAGAATATGCTATAAAAAATTTGGGTTTTTATATAAAAAAATTAAAGTGCTCTTGATCAAGAGCACCTTAAACTTTTTAAATAAAACCCCATAGGGGGTTAAATAAAAAATAGTTTTATTGCATATTCTTATAGCCCTTGTCGAGACGTTTTCAAAACACTATAATAAAGCTCTCTTTCGTTAAGAATTTCCTGAGATATTTTAAATTTTGTCATTACATATTTAATATAAAATATGAAATATTTCGTAAAGTATTTACTTTTCGATGACTTTACCTTAATACTTTTATGCGTAGAATAATGAAAGGAATCGAATAATGTAACAAAAAAACAGACAAATTAACTTTAAAAAATTTGATTGCATTTTGTGTACAAACTTTATTTCGAAAAATTACAAATGTAAAAATTAATATTATTATTTGATTTCTTTGATTATTTAGCTATGTATAAAAGCAGTAAGGTAAGGTCATCGAAAAGTGAATACTTTACAAGATATTTCATATTTTATATTAAAAATATTATGACAAAATTTTAAATATCTCAGTAAATTCTTAACAAAAGATAACTTTATTATAGTGTTTTAAAAACATCGTGACAAGGGCTACAAGAATATACAATAAAAATAGGGGCTTTTATATAAAAAATTTAGATCAAAAGCACCTTAAATTTTTTAAATAAAACACCATAGGGGGTTAAATAAAAAATAGTTTTTTTGCATATTTTTGTAGCCCTTGCCGAGACATTTTCAAAACACTATAATGCAACTCTCTTTTGTTAAGAATTTTCTGAGATATTTTAAATTTTGTCATTACATTTTTAATATAAAATATGAAATATTTCGTAAAGTATTTACTTTTCGATGACTTTACTTTAATACTTTTATGAGTAGAATAATGAAAGGAATCGAATAATGTAACAAAAAAACAGACAAATTAATTTTAAAAAATTTCATTGCATTTTGTGTACAAACTTTATTTTGAAAAATTACAAATGTAAAAATTAATATTATTATTTGATTTCTTTGATTATTTAGCTATGTATAAAAGCAGTAAGGTAAAGTCATCAAAAAGTGAATACTTTACAAGATATTTCATATTTTATATTAAAAATATTATGACAAAATTTTAAATATCTCAGTAAATTCTTAACAAAAGAGAACTTTATTATAATGTTTTAAAAACGTCTTGGCAAGGGCTACAAGAATATGCTATAAAAAATAGGGGCTTCTATATAAAAAATTTAAACTTTTTAGATAAAACCCCATAGGGGGTTAAATAAAAAATAGTTTTATTGCATATTATTATAGTCCTTGTCGAGACGTTTTCAAAATACTATAATGCAACTCTTTCGTTAAGAACTTCCTGAGATATTTTCAGAAAGATGCACGGTAGCGCATCTTTCCGTGGTAGCTTGCAATGACACCGATAGGTGGCGCATAATGATGTGATTAACTCGTAAGTAAATTGCAGTTGAGAGCGAATATAAGCAGGTCTAGGCGAAGCAAAATCATGACATCCGCAAGACATATCTTTGCCAGCAACATTGCTGCGATGATATAAATATATAAAACTACATTTTCCAAAGTAAGACGTGTTTTTCAAATATTAAAAAATTTTTTCAAAGATAAAACAATAGTATTTCTTAAAATCTTAAATTAATATTGGTTTCACATTAAAAAGCAATTAATATCCAATATAAGACATTGGGTAAATATTATTACATAACATTGGTTTAATGCCATTGGACCAATATTGCTATTTAGGTATTGGCTATATAACAGGAAGGGTCTACCTTACAATGTTGGTCCAATGTTAAAATAAGAAATTGGGTAAATATTATTACTTAACATTGATTCAATGACATTGGACCAATATTGCTATTTAGGTATTGGCTATACAATAGAAAAGGTCTACCTTACAATGTTGGTCCAATGTTGGGGATCAATTTAGACCCAATATATAATATTGCATTTATATTGTTTCCCAATATTTCGCCAATACACTGTGCTACTAGGCTTTGCAAGTTGAAGCGAGGTCCAGCCTAAACCGACCCCTGCACGGGGGGCAGAGCCCCCCTTGCCCACGCATTCAATAAATAATATTTACAATTATAATGATACAATTATGGTTAAAGCAGAGAATACTTTGTATTCATGTTTTTTAAGGTAGTCCTTTCGCAGCACCTAGTCAAGTAACAGTCCATCATGAGGTAATTGAAAACAAACATATTGCAACATCTCAATAATTATAATAATATAAAATATGATTTTACACGTATGATTTAATCGTATTTAATTATTTACTAATTAAAAAAAATATCACAATAGTAGTGCGGTTGGACTCGATTTGGACTCGAGTAACCTACAAATTTGTTATCACGTCTCCGTCTCCGTGTCCCCGTCTCCGTTTAACCTCATATATCACAGCAAAACATTCGCTAAGCCCTTATTTTCAAGGTACGTACGAAATCTGGAAACTTCAAGGAATATTTTAAGACATTAATAATGTATTCATCTAATCGGTAAGTACATGTATTATTCGTTGAAAGCCGATTTGCATCATTCTATCTTTCTCGTTCATTAGATGTAAACAAGGATAGCACGCTCCGCAAACGCACATTTAGAATGATTTATTTCTTGTAAAGTGTCGTCAACCTCACCTGATTTTTCGTACACATGCCCCTTATTACTTTATATTTAACATATATCAAATTTAAGTACCTATCTAATACTTATTCTCATGAAAGGACTACCTTAACATAATATATAAAATTGTATATATACGATTAGGCGAGACGCCCGCCCGGAAAGCAGGGAGGTCCAGGTTCGAATCCTGGCTGGGGTGTTATTTTTCGCAACATTTTCTTTATTACCCTATATCCTTCTATACATATCCCGTCCTTTTTTCGAATGCACCAACGAGTGTTAGTGGACGATTAAATTGATTTTCAATTTAATTGTGTGAGAGTAGGTACTCTTTCTAGCTTTAGTTGTAGTTACGTTTAAGTCCGTAAGTAACGGCGCGTGGTTTACTAGAGTGATGATTTGTACTTAAAATTCACGAATAATTTTATTGGACAACCAAGATCCAGTCCCGACCGATTATGGCGTTTCCTTTAATTAATGATTATTATCTTATATACGGTCGTACTTTAAATTTGCTTATTGTATATATACTTTTTTATACCAACTATAAAAAACAAAAAGATGTGTTTTGACTAGGTCGTATTAGGCAAATTGTAAAATGCCTGAAAATAAACGGGCATAACAGAATATAAATAGTTCCTTTCACGTTTTGCCGGCATTTTGTAAAATGCCTGATTTTGTATCATGCCTGCAACATACATATATATTAAAGATAAATAAAATATATCTATCGTTAATTTTTTATGCTCACACTTTTAATTCCAAATTGTTTATTATAACATCAGCATTTTGAATTAATATACGATACTACTTGAACCTGTACCGAATATGTAGATTGTATTTTCTGTTCTCATTCTGTGTTCCAGATATACAGGGTGTCCTAGGAGGAAAGGTCAATACTCTGGGAAGTGATAGTATCGGTTATTTCCCAGTAAGCAAGGAACATTAAATTAACGTTTAGAAATATTGACTTTATGTGTATTTTGTGTAAACATTTTTTAATAATAGATATTATATAGATATTTGAAAAATATTATTTGTATTATATGATTTTTCGGTAATTATGCATAAAAGGGGCATCCTCTCCGATTTGCTTGATTTTTTAATATGTTGTTGGGGATGTCTTTCCGAGTCATTTCATATATATATATATAAGGGTCGGACTTAAATAGCTTCGGAGATACAGGCTGAGAAAGGATAAAAATAATAAATACAAAAATAAACGTTTAATGATGATTTATTCAACACTATCATTAGGAATCTGAAAGATTTCAGCCATTGCATCAAAGAATGCGGTAATCCGAGCGAAAACAAACCAATAGAGCCACTTTGAAAACATAAACAAACAGGCTGTACTACACAGGGACTGCCGCACTTCTCCGCATGCAGGGATGGGTATTTATATACCAACTATTCATCGTACATATAAATAAGTACTTTTCATATACCACCTGTTCTCTGCTTTAACAAATATGTGCTTTCTAAGTTGAAGCACATACAAAGCACATACTTATAAAGCGCGCCACTAACCTATAGGTTAGTGACGCGCTTTACAAGTATGTGCTTTGTAAGTTGAAGCACATACAAAGAACACACTTGGTTGAAATCCTTCAGATTCCTAATGATAGTATTCAATAAATCATCATTAAACGTTTATTTTTGTATTTATTATTTTTATCCTTTCTCAGCCTGTATTTCCGAAACTATTTAAGTCCGGCCCTTGTATATATATATAAAATGACTTGGGAAAACATCCACAACAACATATTAAAAAATAAACCAGATCGGAGAGGGAGTCGCTTTTATGCATAAATACCTCCTTTCTCAGCTTGTATCTCCGAAGCTATTTGAGTCCGACCCTTATATATATATATGAAATGACTCGGGAAGACATCCCCAACAACATACTAAAATAACAAACAAATCGGAGAGGATGCCCCTTTTATGCATAATTACCGATTTTTCTAAATGTTGTTAAAATATTTTAAAAACATTACAGAAAATATATTTTTAAATGCGTTTAAAAAAATGTTAATGCAACAACGTAATTGTTTGTTATTTGTAATAAATTTTAATCAATTTATAAGAATGAGAGATATTTTGCTTTTCTTACACTTTTGAGATACTTATGCAATAATTATCTTTGGAGCTACGCGCTTTTAAGCTGAAAGAGCTTTTTATATTGCGATTAAAGAACAAACTTTGGCGATCTTATTTATGTTTTTTTAGAATGTGCTTTGAGCTCAGCAGGGCGCTTAATACACAGATTGTTACAACTGACAAAGTGCAACAGGTCATTCTTAGAAATATTCTTTGGCCGACAGATCGATGCCCCCGTGTGCAGTGATACCAAGTTGCATATTTCATCGAATGAATTCTTTCATATTTTGACAAAAAGTAATGATCTAATAGCAATATTTCCAAAAATGATCCATTCTAAATGCGTGCATATGGATTACGATTTTCAAAAAATTATCTGTGTACCACTGGAAATAAGGTTTAGAGAAATTAAATAAACACGTTGTAGAATTTACGGCTTCCATTACTTTTTTTCTAATATATTATGCATTGACAGTGATCCTGAAACTAAACTAACAACTGAATATCTAATAAAGATTTAGTCACAGTTTTCGTGAATTTAGTAGCGAAATTATTATGACTTTTCAGCCAAGCAGTGAGAACTACTGTGTCGTCAATAGTGCAGAATGAGAATACTGGTCTCAGTAGTCTTCACGATTCGGAATGTACTTTGTAATAGTGTACACTCTTTATCAGTAGTGGATGTGGTAATTATTTAGTAATACGGACCACCCTCCGATGACCTTGACCTTGACATATGTTGTCAAGGTCACCCTCCTGAGTGACCTTCAGAAGTTTTTAGCCGGCGGTCGTTATTCGTTAAAAAGTTATTAACAAAAAAAGGTTACCAAAACACAACATTTAAAGCAGTAAATTGTTGATAAATTGAAGTTTTTGTTAAAGCAGAGAATACTTTATTATAGGTTAGTGACGCGCTTTAAACAGTTAAATACTTTTAAGTAATTTGTTGTTAGTGCGAGGAATTCATAAAATTTCATTTTTAGACAATTCAACAAGTTATTTGTACGAAAACCTATCGTATACTGGCTCATTTTCGAAGTAGAGTACAGTTTGAAATTTGTAAGAAATATCAACAACAGTAAAAAGGATATTCAAGGACAACTTACGAGTATGCTTACAAACAAAGCTTCACATGAGATTCACCTGTACGCAGCTCTTGGTATTCTCTGCTTTAAATAACTTTCCTTTCAATACACCAACAATTCACTGCTTTAAATAATTCTCCCCACCAAAAAAAAATTTTTTTTGGTACATACTTGTAAAGCGCGTCACTAACCTATAGGTTAGTGGCGCGCTTTACAAGTGTGTGTGCTTTGTATGTGCTTCAACTTAGAAAGCACATACTTGTAAAGCGCGTCACTAACCTATAGGTTAGTGACGCGCTTAAAAGTATGTGCTTTCTAAGGTGAAGCACATACTCTCTATTCTTTGCTTTAAATAACTTTCCTTTCAATATACCAACAATTCACTGCTTTAAATAATTTTCCTTCGTTCATACATGTACTATTTCCACATAAATATCATTCATTTATGTCTATTAGTACTCAAAATTACTGCTACATTTTTCAAACTTTTTTTGTTAATAACTTTTTAACGAATAACGACCGCCGGCTAAAAACTTCTGAAGGTCACTCAGGAGGGTGACCTTGACAACATATGTCAAGGTCAAGGTCATCGGAGGGTGGTCCGTATTACTAAATAATTACCGTGGATGTGTGGAGTTCACTATTCGACATTAGCGGTGTAAGTATGTGAACACTACTGAACGCGATTACCACTACTGACGGGAGTAGTGCACACTATTCAGCCCAATAGTAACACTACTTACTACGAATAGTGACACTATTGATCACCAGTAGTGATTACTCAGGCCCAATAGTGTTTTTCCGTAAGGGATTTCTCGCTTTTGCAGACGTCATCAAACAAAGATAGAAAAGGCGAGCACCCAGGAGCTTTAATTTTAGCTAGCGAATTATATGACAAGAACATGCATGCATTCTTAAAGTTTGCGTTGTACGATAAAATCTAAAGTCTCTCAACTCGTCGGCTTGCGTATAGCAGATACACGGTCTGGCGCTGCGCGTACACTTAATTGGCGCGAGACACTACCGTGTCACAGTAGGTATACAGTACAGTAGGAGTAGGTAGGTAGGAGTATAATATATAGGAGTACAGGTAAATAAGAAACTGTGCTACTGTGTCTCTTGATACGCGTGTTTTGATAAAATAAACTTAGAAAAGAAGTAATTTTTACTATATACGTGTAGTTATTCAAACTTTTGATTTATAAATTAACATGTGTAAAAGTTACATTATTTTTGCCAAATCGTCATAATTATTAAAAAATCGCGCCGCTTCAAGTAAATGCAAATCATGCAAAATCGGTAAAATATGAAACATAAGAAGATAGCGTAATCGCAAATAATCGCATTCGATACAATAAATTCCTTCATAGCACATTGTGCCACTGTCACAGCGGTTTGATTTGACGACTGGCAAGAGCACAAAACTCAATTTCTTCTTAATTCCATGTTAATGTGATTGCAACATTGAGACACGCTTTCGCGATGTTCCGCGAGAATTTTCGTGCCGCAATATGAAAAATCGATTATACGATTGCATCTACGTCTTCATCTTTCTCGCAATATTACAATCGTCGATTTGTCATACGAAAATCGTCAATGATACTCGCAGGTATTGACAGTATGTGATTTTCTTAGACTGCTCTGCATTGCCCGTAATCTGTTGTAGATTTAACGGGATTTTACACTTTCTACTTGTCACTACTTGTTACGCTTTTATTCCCTGCACACATAAAATATTCTTTTATATTTTGCATCGCTTGAAAGATATTACATGTTTCTAGAACAAAACGGGAGATTTCTCTTGCTGAAACATCACAATCGAAAGGAGACCCTAGTTATGCAAAACAAATAAACTTTGAACATGAAGAGAAAGGGAATGATGATTCTGAAGAAGACAATACCTATCAAAACAGTACGAAAAAAAAATGTAAGGCCCTGCGCACAATATTAGGGATAAGAATAAATATATTAAATATTAGAGGATATATAAGTAGAATATTCCTGTATAATAAATATTAAATATTAGGATATGTATAAATGTAGGAAAAAATATTCCTGTATTTATATTTTATTCTTTTCCATTGTGCGTTACGTTTAATTATTTGTGTAATTTCGTCCGATTCCTAATATTTAATATTTATTCTTATTCCTAATATGTGTGCTCTATTATGCGCAGGGCCTAAAGTTTCGAGAAAAGCCACAAATTCCGTGATCTCCACCGATTTCCACCCATCAAACGCTGAAGAATCCTTCGATCGTGACGATGTGTCTAGCTACCTTAACTCGCGACGTTCGAATCAGGAATCAGAGGAAGTAGATGAGGAGGCAACGGAACGCGATAAAAACGAAGAAGCGATCAATCTCGTACGTTTATCCTGTGACATAAACGACGATAAATATACCGATCACGAGAGATCGAGTTTGTATGACGATTACGAGGCGAAAGACGTCGCGAAACGTGGTGCCCTGAGCGGCCCGGAAGATTACGAGGAAATAGAAGGCGACTCGCCGGGAATATCGGAAGATATAGCTGCGGTGCAAGGATCAATGGATGAAACCGAGAAAAGAGAAACGCGGAAGGATGCTCGGGTGAAGAGAGACCAAACGGAAATTTCAGAAATGCTCGATACGTCCAAGTCAAGTCCGGACAATCCAGCAAAATTAGAAGAGTCGAAGATCGTGGTAAAAGATCCTTATTCGCGCGAAGTCTCTCATATTGAATTGTCAAAAAGTTCTAACGAAGCGTCCAACGACGCGTCCAAGATCAAAGGTTTCGGATCGAAGGACGTGATCTCAAGGTTGAGCGATTCCTCCAAGATCCAAGAACCAACGAACAAAGTTATTTCGTCCAAGAAAGACGAATCAAATGCGGAATATGAGAAACGCGTGGAAGAGATTCAACGGAAGATCGATTCGCTTAAAGAGAAGATTCGACGAGACATCGAGGCGCAACAACGAATAAGAGACATCGAGGACAACAATGCTAGATTCCACGAGTTGCAAGATCAGGAGCACGAGGATGAGGAGAGGCAGAATTTCAAGGATGAGCCGATCGAGAAGCGGCAGATTGTAGCCAGAAGATCGATTCGCGAGATCGCCGATGATACGGCTGATTCTTCCCAGAGAAGCGAGAAGAAGCGATCTTTGAGAAGAGAACTGCATAAAAAGCGGCAACATCGATTTAGCGAAATAGGCAAGTTGAATGTTTCAAAGGAGAATAAAAATCTGAAAAAACGATTCGTGGCTAATCACAAGTCTTCTAAGCAAATTCCTTCGGAAGGGCCTTTAAAAAAAAAACGCAAACGCGTCAGGCAAATTTTCTTGGTGAATAATGATCAGCATCAGGCAAAGAAGAGACAATCGAGGAGCTACACGTTGCCATCCGACCGGACAGCCGTTGAATCCGAAAATAAATTATTCATGAACCCCGATTCGAGGTCTTATGTCCGTACGGATAACAAAATGGTAAGGCTTAGCAGAAAACGGACTAAAACCATCCATTATCGCGCGATTATTAAAAATTAATTGATATATTGCGTAAAATAAATTGCACACCAATTGCTTGAAGTTAATATAAATATAAATGTAATGTATAAAAATAAGTGACAAAAAAACTGTCGCAGCTCCAAGTATCTTTGCCCGTTGGCGGCAAAGACAAGAATAACGAGGGAGAGCAGAGTCCTACAGCGGAACACTCCGATTCTTTGGTGTCTTTCACTGGAAGTTCACAGGAATTGAGTCCACGTTTAGTGAAAGAGTACAAAGAGGCCTTCGGTGGATTGCAGAATGAGCCTGGTAGCGCTTTAGCCAGATTCAAAAGGATCAAACGCGTACTAACTGGCCCTAATGCGAAAATTTGAAGTTTTTGTTGAGAGGGAGAGAAAGAGAGAGATATATATATATATAAGATGACATTAACTAAAATGTTTATTTTACAATCTTCAGGGCAAACATATTTTTATCGTAAAAAATAAAATTATGCAAACGATACTTCTAAAATAAGGTCGTAATATCAAAAGACTAACAATACGAATATAGAGGCAACAAAACGCGATAAAAACGAATGTAGGGATAGATTTAAGTAAAGAAATATCATAGATATTGAAGAAAGCAGAATAAAATACATTTGTAATTAGAAAAAAGATTATATTGTAGCTATAATAGAGTGTAATGCCATTAATTGCGAAATATTCCGAGATTGCGAGTCAATTTAATTATAGCTTCAATAAATGATATAAATTCTTGATAAAGATGGAAAACTATATTTTTTTATCACTAATTATTTATGAATGCTAAGTATTCTACGCCGGTTTCTGCGTGATCTTAAAAGAAGTCGGGCACATCAAGCAATTTCTTCTTTTTCTATAGCATTTAAGGCTCCTGGGTACCTCTGCAACTGTCCTTGTTCAATGACGTCAGAAGCGAGAAATGCCACGTCGCATAAGCCGGCATGGTTAGGCTTCGTATTACATTCATTTTACGGCTGTTTAATAACTGTCGAGGGAAAGGGATACAGCTGGAGTATTTTTGAAGTGTGCTGAAGTGATCTGTAGTGTTATTTTGTGCAAATATTTTTTTATTTGGAAATAAAACGCAAGAATGAAAACGTGGCATTTCTCGCTTCTGACGTCATTAAACAAGGACAGTTGCAGAGCCTATTTTGGCACACAATTCGATGATAAATAGTGCAATATTTTTACATAATAAAAGTTAATATGTACGGCACATTTTATACCGACTTCAAAAGCAAGACAATTCTTGATATAAATTATCATTCAACCACACGTCACTTGTTTAAATCACAATTTAATAATAAATTAAATTAGTGTCCATTATAACATGTGTTTTATTCTTTGATTTACAGAGTGACATAAATATTACCTACCACTTTAACCTATTAAAAATGTTGGCAATACTTATAAAAAAGAGAAATATAGGTACTACATGTTAATCAAAATTTTCGACAATTGCTGTTAAACTTTTCTTTTCCTCTATACTTGCAAAACTATATTGTACAGATAATATAGACAATTCTTTGAGCTGTTTTCTCCCAATATTAAAAACAGAACTTAGTATCTCCAATTCCTTTGATAAGCACGTGTTAAAAACGCCTTTATCGTCAGTCTAAAAAAAGTTATTTATTTATTGGTAAATTTTTAACAATATATGTTATTTTTCATACTTACTCCAATAGTTATAGGATGTTCAGCTTTGTACAGGTATTTAAATTGATGATACATATAAGACGATACTGTTTTACATTTAATGTTTGATGTCAAGCATAATTCTAAGTTAAAAGAAAAGTAAAATAATACACATTATTAACGTTCACCAAAATATCTATCTTTGAAAAGGAATTGTCAAAGATTTCTTACCAACAGGAATTTTGGATTCGAGTAACATATCAAACAATTGCTGAGCCCCTTGTAAACTAGGATGAATGCAAGTACAATGTCCCAATCGATCAGGTTTAAATTTTAAAATATTGTTTGTTTCCACTTCATTTGGCACCTGTATTTATACATTCTATATTATACAGGGTATAACAGAGCGCCCGTGTTAGGCGTTTTTTTTTAAATGCACATTTTCTTGAAAAATGTTTCGTACAAAAGTTTATAGGGCTGCGAGGGGAGGACAAATAATGGTAAAATCAATTTTCGCCAAAATCGATTTTTTAGTATCACATAAAGGTCATCGCTTATTTTAAAAAAATAAAATTGTATGATTTTTTTACATAATATAATTCTTCTAATTATTCTACATATAAAAGTATTAAGTAGAGTTATTAAAAAATTAATAATTTACGAGATATTGTACTATTGTTAGAAAATACAAAATTAAACTCTTTATATATTATTTAGTATACGTAGTTTAATTATTTGCATAGGTTATGTAAACAAAAAAAACTATTTAAATTTCTTAACTCTTTTTTTAAAAATTATATTCTTTAATAACTTTAATAACTATTAAAATTTAAACATATATTTTATACGCTAGTTAAAGCATCTGTTTGAGGCAGACGCCACGCCGCGGCCGTCTTGCGTAATAAATGTCAACTTTTTTTGGGAGAGATGTAAGTGACGTAGTTTTTACAAAACACATTTATTTACCTATTTCAGCATAACACTTACTTTTAACAATGTCCGTAATTATTAAATATGGATTTTAAAGCGTGGTTAAATTTAATTTGTTTAGAAAGAAAAGTGTTTTAAAAGGAAAAAAAACTGTTTCACAGCAATCATGTTGGTCATGTTAGCGAAGAAATTTTGCAGTTTAAAAGAATATTGCGAGGGATAGTGTTTTTTTTTGTTTACATAACCTATGCAAATATTTAAACTATGTATACTAAATAATATACAAAGAGTTTAATTTTGTATTTTCTAACAATTGTACAATACTTGAAATAAAAAAATATATATCTATTGTATATATACATATATATTTCAATTTTAATAGTAAATGATAAAAATAAAATTTTATAACAAATGGAACAAATTATCATTAACTCAGAATGGAAAATTTTTTCAATTATAAAATTATTTTTTTAAAAAGTAATGAAATAAATATTATATTATTATTATTGGTTTTGAGATATAAAATGTTAATATTTCATACAATCAAATTAACGCCATTTACGGTCTAGCATGGATCTTATTGTTAGTAGCTTGAAATTATTTTATGTGTGATACACATATTAATTTTTCCAACATTAGAAAACTGCGCGCCGACTAGGATTTGTCAGACTTTTACACAGCTTCTGTTGGAGTAAAAATCCAAAATTTAGTGATAAAGTTATGTTATGAAAAACTATTTTCGAGAAATCATTACAAACGCCGCTGTAAACAGTCCATCCGTGCCCGTCCATGCGCTCGATTATTCACAACACGTTTCGTTCGCTTCTTTCATAGAAGAAGATAAGATGATAGCAAATACATTTGAAGGACATATGTATATAATTGAGAGTTTCTATCGCACAATCTAAATATATATATCATAATATAACATAATAATATAAAAAACGGAATAAGTTTTTGATGAGATTAAAAATTATAACTTTAAACGATTACAATTCTAGAGATCTAATATTCTTTTCATGAGTAGACTGATATTAAAGTGAAAAATACAATAACATTTAATAATATCATATATCTTTTCATTAGCAGACTTATATTAAAGTGAAAAATGCGATAATAATGTAATATACGATACAATTTATTAATGAAAAACAAAATATTTATCTCTAGTTGAAAAAATCGTAAATAATTTGTATGTGATTTTTCCTATTATTTTGTACGTTATAACATATTTATTATATAAATATTATTTATATAATCGTGTTTGCTTACAAATATTGCTATAAATATTTAGCATCGTTATCATGTATTGCGAGAACGTGTAACTTTTGTTGCATTAAACAAAAGTTATACGAAGTACCAAAAATCGTTTCTTTGCAATACTTGTAAGAGATTAATGTGACAAATAAAAATTTATATCACAATTAGTTTTAAAAATTGTATTAAAAAATTATAAAATAAGATTGTAAGAAGTCTAAATTAATAGATGAATAAATTAATAGATTCATTTTAATAAATAAATAGATTAATTTTAATAAATAAATTAATAGGTAAATTAATAAATTAATTTTTAAAATATCAATATATGTATAAAATTGCAGCAATTAATAATACGATACGATAAAACGAAGTCACCTCTTCGACCAACGCTCGCAAAAAACAGCATTTTACACTCTATTTCTTCAATAATATATGTATATTTATATTTTGCGATAGAAACTTATAATTATATACATATAGTATGTCCTTCAAATGTATTTGCTATCGTACTTATCTTCTTCTATGAAAGAAGCGAACGGAACATGTTGCGTGAATAATCGAGCGCATGGACGGACACGGATGGATTGTTTACAGCGACGTTTGTAATTATTTCTCGAAAATAGTTTTTCATAACATAACTTTATCATACATGGTTGAATTCACAGATAATAACCTTTTATTTGGTGATAAACAATTTTTAAAATTTTGGAAAAATATGGTTAGTGGTGAGGGTATTTTTAAAGATAAAGAAAATAAAAATTTTTTTGTTATTATTTCAAAGTACTTTTCAAACCATTTAATTTCCATTTTGGAACATTCTTCTATCTTTTATAGTTTCGGAGATATTCGGCTCGAAAGAGAAAACCCGATTTTTTTCGAAGGGGTTTCTCCGCTACTAGAACCGTTTTTTATCCCCAACAAAAAATTGTTTCGTTATTAGGTTCTACTACTCTATTATTATGCAGTTTCAGATTTTTTTAAATTTTCAAGTTGCCGAATGTCCCTTGTTAGAAAAAGTGTGTCATACAAAAGTTGTAGGGTTTAAAAAGATCTATTTACTGACCTTATCAGTTTGACCACGGATGGCGTCTCCAAGGTCAGGTCAAGATCACCTTAAATTTTTTAAATGGAACCCCCTATTTTTTATTGCATATTCTTGTAGCCCTCGTCGAGACGGTTTCAAAACATTATAACAAAGCTCTCTTTTGTTGAGAATTTTCTGAGATATTTCAAATTTTGTCATAATATTTTTCATGCAAAACATGAAATATTTCGTAAAGTATTCACTTTTCGATGACTTTACCTTAATACTTTTGTACGTAGAATGATAAAAGAAATCGAATAATAATATTGATTTTTTACATTTGTAATTTTGCAAAATTGAATGCATCTACAAAATGAAATAAAACATTTTAACATAATTTGTTCTGTTTTTTTTGCAACAATCGATTCCTTTCATTATTCTACGTACAAGAGTATCAAGATAACGTCATCGAAAAGTTAATACTTTAAGGCCGGTATTCATAGTTATTTAAGACCGTCTTAAGTTCAATCTTAAGATGTCATGAACCAATCACAGAGCCGTATTAGCGTCTTAAGACATTACTTAAGACGGTCTTGAAGACTATGAATACCGGCCATAAGAGATATTTTATGTTTTACATGTAAAATATTATGACAAAATTGGAAATATCTCAGGAAATTCTTAACAAAAGAGAGTTTTAAACACGATGAGATACATTTTACTTCGCCAGTGTATAAATAACCAAATTAAATTTCTTAATCGACGAAACTGGCAATCACTTCTGACAATCGTCAGGATACTTTAGACCGAGATCCGGTCCTTCTATCTAAGCGCTTAAATTTAAGCAACTTAAATTAAGATGGAGAAATTCCCTTTCCCTTCCCTTGATTAAATCGATATCGATTTAATATTAAAAGTACTATTGCGATAAATATTACCACATGCCCCGGTAGTCGAATTGGTTAAGACACCCGAACGGAATGCGGGAGATTCCAGGTTCGAACCCTGGCTGGGGTAATATTTTTCGCAATAAGTTTTTACAGTGATTTTAATATTAAATCGATATCGATTTAATCAAGGGAAGGGAAAGGGAATTTCTCCATCTTAATTTAAGTTGCTTAAATTTAAGCGCTTAGATAGAAGGACCGGATCTCGGTCTAAAGTATCCTGACGATTGTCAGAAGTGATTGCCAGTTTCGTCGATTAAGAAATTTAATTTGGTTAAAAGAGAGTTTTGTTATAATGTTTTGAAAACGTCTCGACGAAGGCTACAAGAATATGCAATAAAAAATAGGGGGTCCCATTAAAAAAATTTAAGGTGATCTTGACCTGACCTTGGAGACGCCATTCATGGTCAAACTGATAAGGTCAGTAAATAGATCTTCTTAAACCTTACAACTTTTGTATAACACATGTTTTCTAAAATGTCTTGTTTTCGAGATATTTCACCGGTTCCAGAATTTTTCCTCACCCTGTATACAGTTCTATTTATTTTATTCTACAATCTCCGTGCTAGTTCGCACGACGCCGCTAGGCGGCGCATAATAGTAAGACTAACTCGTAATTAAATTTCAGTTGGGAGCCAATATAAGCAGGCGCGCGGTGAAGCAAAATCATTCATCCACAAGCCGCGAGATCGGCAAGACATAATAGCCCAGTCAAAAAAGCACTTTGATTGGAAATAATACTACCAGCGCTGAAACTAGCATGGAAGTGTGTCTTTTGGGGTTGTAATGAAGGTACTAAAAGCCCACCCCCGTACCATTGTCGTAGCAAGTGGGGGTGCAAAAAGGGTGCAAAAAATTGGTTTTTTGCCAATAACTCGAAAAATATCACAATTAGGGGAAAAAGTCAAGACGTGAAAGTTGTAGAGAATGAAATTTCACACAAAAAAGATCTCTACAAAAATTTTGTACGACCAATTTCAGTCGATCGAGATTTTTGTGAAATACTACGTATTTCATGAGAAATGAAAAACACGTCAGCGCGTCGCGCATTTTTTATCGATAGTTCGAAAATGGCGACTCGAATAAAAAAATTGTTCAAATAAAAGTTGTAGACAATTTAATTACGAACAATTTCCATTTTTATTTTTTTCGATACGATCAATATTGACAGAGATATGAATTTTTTAAAACATTTATTATCGCTCCTCGAGTACGATTTTTAGTGGTAAAATCGCTTGTAACTCAACATCTGTAAGTTTAACGCAAATATTACATCTTATGAAAGTGAAAGATAATTAAATTTCGAAAATTTTGATGTATATACAAACTCATTTTGGATATATGCGTAGTGTGATAATGCTAATAAACCTGAAAAATTGTCATTTTTTGTGGATTTTGTCAAAAAAAGTCACTTTCGGTTAACTGTAGGTCAAAATGTCTGTCTACATTTTTTGAAGAGAATTAAATTATCTTTAAAATGGTTTTTTGTTCATCTTCGTACGATCATTTGTTAACAAGTTACAGCTGTTTAAAAATTTCAGGAAAGATACAATTTCATACCAAATTATTAATATATTGAAAAAATATATGCGTAACAATTTTTTAAAAATTGGATTTCACCTATTTTTAGTAGTTTATATGTGTGTGAAAGTAATGCAGCACTATAAGTTCATCGAAAGGTATGATTTCTTTAAAAAAAGAACCCTCGAAAAGTGGTGTTTTTTAAAGAAATTATGCAAAAGTGGCATTTGTGTTTAGTTTTTTGCATGTATCTTCTTTTTTATTAATTTTACGAAGAAATTTCATCAGATCAAAATTAAAGCTGATAAAATTTCCTACAAAATTGATACTTTGATATTCGATTTGTAATAAGTAGTATTATGAAACGGACAATTGAAAATGCTTGTGATTTTAAATTTGCAGAAAAGTGACATTTTGGAGCATTTTCAAAGTTAAAAATAATGTGCTTAAAAAATTTTTTAAATTTTTTTAAGTATTGGAAGTTATTCTGCATACATTTAGGTGTCATTCAGTACTGCTGCGATATTTTTAGGACGAATAGTACACAAGAAATGTCCTTGGCGTCGGATAGCATGGGGTGAGCAGGTGGTCGGGCTTCAGTAAATTTATTTATTTATTTATTTATTTATTTATTTTTTGGCAGTTTACAATATTTAAATCACAATAAAACATGTAAAAATATTGAAGAAACTGCTACAAATTATTACAAAGTCAGGGCAAAAAATTGTCTTCCCTGGAAGACACTACGACACAAAGGGTTATTTGTAAACCATTATATTTCATTAAGTTATCATAAATTATGTACACATTATTTATAATTCATACATTATTAATGATTAATTAATTATTATTTAATTTTATACCATTTATTGCGATAACGCTTTTCAGTCATATTGACCGCGCGATAATAAATGTTTAAAAAATTCATATCTCTGTCAATACTTATCGTATGGAAAAAAATAAAAATGGAAATTGTTCGTAATTAAATTGTCTACAACTTTTATTTAAACAATTTTTTTTATTGAAATCGCAGTTTTCGAACTATCGATAAAAAATGCGCGACGCGCTGACGTGTTTTTCATTTCTCATGAAATACGTAGTATTTCAAAAAAATCTAGATTAACTGCAATTGGTCGTACAAAATTTTTGCACAGACCTCTTTTGTGTGAAATTTCATTCTCTACAACTTTCACGTCTTGACTTTTTCCCCTAATTGTGATACTTTTCGAGTTATTAGCAAAAAACCAATTTTTGGCACCCTTTTTGCACCCCCATTTTTGCTACGACAATGGTACGGGGGTGGGCTTTTATTTCCTTCATTACAACCCCAAAAGACACACTTCCACGCTAGTTTCAGCGCTGGTAGTATTATTTCCAATCTTGGCCAAAATTTCAGCTTTTTTGACTGGGCTATAAGTAGCTTCTCCGACAACACGGCGCAAAGCTCGATATTTAAAAATCTTTCAAATGTGAAATAATTATTTCTTTAAATCTTAAATTAACGTTTTCCGAACAAACTTTTTTCAAACTTAAAAATAATTTTTAAAAACTTTTAAATGTTAAAATAAATTTTTTTTCAGTGTATATTCTTCGCGTGTATGATTATTCAGAATCCGCCGACCACATCGCAACGCATTACTTTGCGGAATAGTTGAAACAATTATTTATTACTATTCCATATATTACTTCATTCTGCTAATAAACTATTTTGTTCGACTAAATAAGTAGTTAGTTTAACCACAACAATAGGGTGAAATCATCTTTATAACCATTTGATTAAACTTAACTTTTATTTGCTTTTATACAAAAATCAAGTTAAAAGAACACGAAAATTTGGTTCAAATAATAGAATACTTAGTTCGCCATATACAACCCCGAAATTGAGTTTCAGTCTACTCGATTCTACTTGGTGTTACAAATCTTTTTTTTCAGTGTAGAGATTAGTTAATTGATTTTATCTGAAAGATAACTTACCTCTGCACAATGAGTCGTAATTTTAAGGCCTACTTTCCTAGACTTTTCTAATAACTCTAAAAATGAATCGCCCGCTGTTGGATCGCCACTAAGATCAATACCCACAACAAATCCTGGAAATTTCTCCATAAACTGTATAGCAAGATTTATGTTTTCTTCTGCAGATTTGTAACCTTGTTTTCGATTGATTGATACTAGTAGTTTTACAAGAATTTGTGGAAACTCAGATTTGGATGCTCTGTACACATCAGATATCATAATTGCTTCAAGGAAAAATAAAAAATAAAAATGCATACAGACATTATCAAATAGTTACTTACTCGATAGCTTTTATTATAGCTTCAAGGTACTCTGCTTTTGTCATTAAATCCTTTACAGCACGAGGTGTGCTTCTCAATTCTAAATAAATTACATTGTCCTCGTAAAATTCTCTTATCACATCACAAGTAGCAACAAATACAGCCTGTGGTGTAATTGTTAGTGCATGTGCTATGTCGAACATTTTAAAACATCTGAAAAATGAATACTACATGGGGTACATTCTTTATTGAACAATTTATGACCTCAATAGTGCTTTGTAGGAAAATAAGGGAAAGAATGTCTATACGTACTCGCTTAAAGATGAGAAATTTGTAGTATCCACAGAAGCTTGATCGCAAGCAATAATGCTTGAGCGTTGTATTTTACATAATTTTTGCAACGTACTCACACTTAACGAACCGTTTAAATGTGCATGAAGTTCCTAATCAATCCAAGAAATAATTAACTGTTTTATAGATTAAAATATAAAATAAAAGTACTTATTTTCTACAATAAGCGTCACTCTTAAGCCTGATCTACAATGTGCTCTTTGCTTTTTGTTTCGTGTTCTCTGCCTTTTGCGTTTATAGCCCTAAAGCGTCTCCCCGAACGCATTTTTTGACAAATTCTGTCGCGTAACGAAATGTTTTGCGTTTTCTGTTGCCTCAGATAAATAATATTGAACTCCGGAAGAGAAATATGGCGTGGAGAGGCAGAGAAACAAGAAGCAAACAGCAAGAAACAGAAAGCAAAGAGCACATTGTAGATCAGGCTTTAGACGAGGAACACACAAAACGTACCACTTTGGGTAACTTTCGGCAAAACTCCTGCATGTCCATTTTATCATTCAATTGACTCAATCAATATACGTCTTAACTTTATGAAACAATTATTACACGTTTCTGCTCTATAAAACGAATATTCCTGTTGTAAATGCAATCAAAAGTGTTTACATTCACGTTCATGAGTTACTTGATAGATAGATGGAGTTACCATGGAGCGCGAATGACAGAAATCACGTAATTGACTCACTCATGGTATATAGTGTGGTAGAGTCCTAGATAATCAGTGATGCGACATTGGGTGTTTACGATAATGGCTATCCGAGTAATTTCCACTAGGACCGAAATATATGATAAGCACAGCCATCTACTACCATCATGATTCGTGACAACTCAATGCTGTCCGGTATAGCCAAATCAACGGGCATCACGGGCGAGTTGCGAGTTGCGAGTTCCGTGAGTCTGTAGCAGGTAACCTAAAAAATAAGATTAAAATTATTTGATTATTATAATTAAAAATAATCTGTTCTTAATGTATGGTAAGATTATTAACTTTATTAAAATTATAATTATGTAACACAATCATGTATTTTTAAAGTATTGTCTAAAGTAATGCCAAAGAGGTTATTTTATTTATAAATATTTTTTTTATTTATTTGTCTATCAAGTTCTATCATAACGGTATTATTTCAAAACCTAATATAAAATTTTAATTAGACATCTATTCTCAATAAATGTTATTATTTATTAGTAACTGTAACGTATATATTATAAAAGTCATCTTTTATTAAATAGATAGTGTTAACGCTTTGAAACAAATGAGATAAATTATGTAGAATTATTAAATAAATCATTATTAATAATATTTTTTTAGATTACAAGTAAAATAAAAATTTTAGTATAAATATTTTGTTTTCTTGTAGCAACTGCTTATGATAAGTTGCATGGTGTTATCATTATTTCATAAAAAAAATTATATAATGTATAAATATTATGCATGAATATTTTACTAATGTGACACTAACATTAATGTTTACAATAAATTTTTGTAATTTGTAATGCAAGTGCATAGTAAATTAAGATATACTGTCAATACAATAAGAAAAATTTTTGTTTGTGCAGTTTACTTAAAGCTATATACAAATCTATTAACATTTATGAACAAAATATTGGATTATTTTCTTCATATTTTATATTGCATTATTATTAAATATTTTTAGACAAGACATGGCTATACAAGGAATGTGGGACTTATTTTTTGACTATCCATCAGATGATGATGATGAAGATTATCTTCCGCCTCAACGGGAATTTCACCCTAAGATTCCAGATTTTTTTGAAAATATTGTATTGACATATTCTTTAACAGGTAAAGGTTTTGCTACAATACAATTTATTGTTTTAATTTTGTACAGGTGTTTTTGTATTATATTAAATGTAATGAACTTCATTATTGTTTAAATAGATTTCAAATCACATTTTCGACTAGAGAAAACTACGTATGAAAGATTGGTACAAAGCCTTGGAGGACGTCTTCACCGTGACCGGGGTGCTGAGAAAATGTCTCCCGATAAACAAATAGCTATTACCTTATGGGTCCTCGGAAATCAGGAAGTTTACAGGTTAGTATGTTAGTATGTTTTATATTAATAACTTATATCCAAGTGCATTTGGCCAAACCACTCTTATGTTTTTCTTCCATTAAACTTTTGTTTGCCTTCAGTTTTTGTCGAGTTTTTATTTTTAAAAATAGTTTTAACAAAAGTTGTACAGCTTTCAAAAAGAAATAATCTAGCGACCTTAGATTGCTTTTGTGTAAAATTGTTAAGGTTTATTGAGGACGACATTGGGTTTTTAAATAAGAATTCCGAATTTTTAAATATTTTTTTGTATTTTATATTAAGATGTTTTTAAAACACCCTTATAAAGTCCTATTTTAATCTCATTATTTCCTAGTTAGAGTCACTTAAATTGTATTAGCAATGAAAAGTTTAAATTATTATAATTTTCGTCTTTCAGATTTATGTGTTTATATATGTATATTGTATAAAGGCAACAAAATTTAACGTTTAATAACAATTCAGTTTTTAAATAATTATGCACATGTAAACCGTAATATATGTACAATTTTTGTTACAGATCGGTAGCAGATAGATTTGGTGTATGTAAGGACACCGTTTGGAAATCTGTATTTGAGGTTGCGATGCTACTAATTGAAGATGTTCATACATATATTAAATGGCCTGAACCTTATGAAATGATTAACTTTGAAAGAGAATTTCGTGCATTAAATGGTTTTCCTGGAGTGATTGGAGCAATTGATGGCTCCCATATAGCTATAAGTGCACCCATAGAAAATTCTGACAATTATATTAACCGCAAAGGTTACCATTCATTAGTGTTACAAGGGATTTGTGATTATAAATTAAGGTTTATAGATGTTTTTACGGGAATGTGCGGTAGTGTTCATGACGCAAGAGTTTGGCGTTTAAGCGATATTAAGGAATTAATAACACAGGATGAAAATAGATACTTTCAAAATCAATACCATCTTTTAGCTGATTCAGCATATCCTTTGTCAAAATATATGTTAACTCCTTATCGAGATAATGGTCATTTAAACCGTCTACAAAGAAACTTTAACACAAAATTGTCAAAAACACGTGTAGTTATCGAACGTGCCTTTGGAATGTTAAAAGGACGATTTAGAAAATTACGATATGTTTATATGTACAATACGGAAATGATACCCTTAATTATTATTGCTTGTTGTATCTTACATAACATATGTATAGAAAATGAAGATGAACCTATGGCATTTGATCCAATAGAAATGGAAATTAATAACGAAGATGCATTTATAAACGGAACAGAAAAAAGAGATCTTATTTCTCAGTTATTGTAAATTTTTGTAATAAAATATGTAATTATATAATTTTGAATTACATGCATATCTTAGTTAGATTTCTCAAATTTTTTAGTATATTTTTATTTTTTGAAAATATCTCTTTTTTCATGTCTTTTTTTATACCTATATATATATATATACACTCGTAGCAAAAAGGTTAATTTGTAATATAATAATAATTATAATTAATTGTTCGAAATAACTAAAATAATCATAAAACAATATTTACGTAAATAAAACTTTAATACTATAATGATCTATTTCTTAACAAGTCCAAATTTTTTATGTAATTAAAAGAAAGGAATAAGGCAAATGGTATATCTATATAAATCAGAAACACAATGATCACATTTAATAAATTTATTACATATAACTTTAAAATAAAATCAGAACATTATATATATTTGTAATAGGTATATATCTTCATAATGCACACATCTAAATAGGAACTTTTGAGTAATGAATAACTAAACTTATTTTGTTCACTACAACATAAACATTTATAATTATTACAGAAAATTAGGAACATTTGGTTATATATAAAAAAAATAAACAATAATTATAACAATATTAAAATAAGATTATCACATATCATTTTGTACTTTTGTACATGTGATTTTAATATTATACTTAATGTAATAGAAAAAAAATTATTTTTTATTAATATTTGAAATATAACGAGCTTTTTAGATTTTCTTACGTTAATATTGCTTAGTAAACTTAATTTGTATTTTTGAAATATTTTTTATACTTTCTTATTTCCTTCTACTTTTTTATTTTTTTCAACTTTATTTCCGTCTACTTTTTTAAAATGCTTTTCTAGTAAAGATAAGAAACGTTCTTTTTGGTCATAATTTTCTTGGTGATGTTTCGCTTTTTGTTCTACTAATTCTGCAATCCAGGTAGGTTTTTTAGGCTTTCTTCTTCTTATCGGTCGGTTCTTTAAAATATTGGATGCTTCTAAATTTTCTTCATTCTCTTCATTCTCTTTATTTTCTTCAGTGTGTTCAGTACTCAAATCTATGCTTTCAGATGTATTTACATTTACTCTAAAACCGCGTGTACTTGATGCTACGGACAAAGGTGTAATTTCTGGGTTTTTTCTTAACATATCATCAATAATATCAAAATATTCCCAAGTTTCTTTTGCTGCGCCAGTACGATTATTTGCATCTTTTAACGTTTTATATCTTTTCTTCATACCAGTCCATTTGATACAACAGTTTTCCGCTGTCAAATTATAACCATGAGTGTTAATAACTGCAGCAATAGTTTTCCAAGCTTGCTTATTTAATGGAATAGTAGAAGATTCTGTATACGTGGTTATTTCTGCTAGCAGCAGTTTTACCATATTATTAGTCCACTGAACTCTGTAATTCACTGTAATTACAAAAATTAATTACTAACAAATTATAATAATTGACTTATATAATTATCTTTATTAAATAATCATGTACATACCAACATCATTCACTTCTCTCACTGAACTTAATTTATCTGTAGCCATTTCTCAACAAAGCAGACCTGTAAAAATCAGATTTTTTAAAATGTATATTATATGTAGATTTTACTGCTACAAAAATAGAAATGTTACGTCCGGCGAGGGGCGTATTTATATAACATATGAATAAGATACACAAAAAAAAAGATAGGAAATTTACAACACCTTTACGATACCACGATAAATGAAATTTGCAAACTGGGTATCTGAAATAAAAAATTCTTGCACTTGTATAACTAAATTTATACACAAACATAAATTTTAATCACTGCTGTAAAATTTAATACACACAACATTAAATATTAAAACCCGTTTAAGATTTTTGGAATACGCAAGGTAATAATACATATTTTCGATAAAAAAAAGGGGGGGAAAATGAGAACATTTGTATATAAATTTATTTGTTGCAAACAAAGCATTGAAAATACAATACGACCTTGGATTTTAATTGCGGCGAGCTGAAAAATACGATGCACTCGAAATTGAATATTATGATATGCGTAATCTTTCTTTACGACAATTGTTTTTTTTTTGAAATTGCAAAGCGCGAATGGAAACAAGAATTCATATATATTTCATGGTAAAATTCATAAAAATTATAAAACTTGTTTCTTAATTTTAAATATGCTTAAAGATCAAAATTTCCTTACAGGTATATAAGTTTTCAAACAGATGAGCATAATGATATTACTGCTCGATACTTTCATTTTCGAAATACCACTCCTTTAAATTTTCAACTTCGTATATGAATTTCATATGCGGTATCTACATAAAAACTTCCTGCATTTTTATATTATTTTTAATACAGATTTTGTTTAACAGTGTAGCTCCCGGTATGCACGATCGGATACACAACTGAGAGAGAAAACCGGTGGTTTATATATTTAACGTAATTTCAAAATTACACATACGCTTCATTTCCGACACCGAACAATCCTTGGTGCCAAAATTGATAGCGCAATAGATAAACGGTAAAGAAATTAAAAGGTAATTGGTTATTCGGCAAGAGCTACCCCTCGTTATCACAAAATCGTGAGAGAAGAATAAAAATAAAAAAACGGACGGTGAAGAATTACGGTGACCACTACATTCGGTAGCGAGACGCGATAACAATTAGGTACGATGACAAGGTAACGTGACAAGCGCTGCCTGGGCCGAGCGGAAGAACAGGCGGGCGCTTTCGCGACGGTATAATGGCGAGATTGTGACTTACGGAATTCTGTATATTCAAAGATTTGGTCGAGAGGTCGTTCGTTGTTTTCGGATGAGACTGCTACCTGCGAGTGGCTCGTGGTACGCACCTTTGGGCTGGTTGAACGAAGATCTCGCGGGGAGCTCGCACTGACTCGACTTGATAGAAATTTCACTGATTCTGATTTGGGAATGTACTCTAATTTGTAGATTTAAAATGGATTAACGTGAAGTTAACTGTCGACAAATTTGCGGCACAAGAAGCGCCCGCGTCTCGAGGCAGGGTCTTATATTGCCGAGCGCGGAGCGGTACGAGGGCAGGGGAAGGGCCCACGGGCCGTGCGTATCAAGTGCCAGCGTCGCGAGGTGCAGAAATCTTTCTTTGTTTCTTATTGTTATAATTACGGATAAATTCGGATAAGCGACTCAGTCGCTACGCAGGGTTGCATCTACTTACTAAATCTAGTCTATGATCCTAGGATCCTAGATCTATAGCGCGGGAGAAGGCGAGCGGTTAGCGTCAGTGCTGTCGCTGTTGTTGCCGATGCACATCTATTACTATTTGTGACAACAATTCGCGGTTGATTCAAAATTCATTTATTGTAATTCAAAAGATTTTGCAATTAATTATTTCTAGCGGTTATTAGAAGCGAGGGGTATTCGCCGTGGGAAAGTGCTGATGACAGCATCCGTTTCAAGATAACCGGCTCAGGTGAGCGTGAGAGCGTCTGGCTCTCCGCGCGCCTTCTCAAAACCGCTGACAGTACGCGTTCCTTAATATTATTATCAATCTATTGGCAAGCCGTTAAAAAGTTATTAGCCATTGTCGCGAGGCGGCTGGCTTAGAGTTACGCTTGTTAATCTACGCTAAAGGATTAATACATCTACGACTACATAGCGGAGGCAGAACACAACTTGCGAGATTAAGAAATAGTTATTTCTACTACTCTAATTTGTCGCTCCTACGTGTGGTTGTTGTACAAAAAAAAAGATTCATTGATTTATTGTTGTTACTACACGATTATCATTAACATTTAAGACTACTATTATATTACCGCTATGACTACTATTACTGCAACTATGATTATACTGCTGTTACTTATATAATTATTCTTACTATTTTATTACCATCGGCGTCGTAGTCGCCGAGAAAAAAGGGGGGGGGAAGAAATGTACCGACGGACGTCACACCTCCGTCCTTAAGCTCCGAGCACGGGATGTGCGAGCGCCGAGGTAGCGAGGTTAGTCCTACATGACGTGGAAATTAGGTTGCTGGGTTTCAATGCTTCTGCAAGTTGGCAGGAGTTAGGGCACGTATCGGTTCAGACGTTGCTCCAGGGTTGAAAGGGACTCGTTAATAACCGCTAGTTCAGCTTGCTGGATGGGGTAGAGCGAAGAAGTAGACTCAGTCTGAGCCAAGAAGTGAGTGCTGTTGGACCGCGGTTTCACAGCCGGGAGGTCCGCTGTCTCGATGGACGTGCTGCTTTTGTATAGGTCGCCTATAGGCTGGGCGGCTCGTGGTGCTGGTGTTCGCTCTGCGGGCGATTGTCTTTTCCCGCCGAGGTGCAGCAAGAGGTTTGTTACGGAAGAAAATATAGCTCCCAACAAATGCACACTCCATCCATAGACGGAATGGAGAGCGTATCCGTGGATGATGGTATCTGCAACAGTTTTAATAGCTTTGATTATCAGCCAAATCCCGATGAATCCGGCGGTGGCTGTGCCGAATTTCAGGAACCCGCCCCAGAGTCGCTCTGCTGTTGTCCCGGCGATCCTGCTGAGGGCGTCTTCGTCCAGGAGATTGTTAATGGAAAATCCGTCTAAGGGCACGCGATGTCCTGCGGCAGCCTTGGCGAAGTTCTTCATCTGAGTGGAGTGTTCGAGCGGGAACATGATGTGTTCCCGTAGACGACTGAGGTCCTTCTCGGTGTAAATCCCGCTACTAGCGAGATATTCGGCATCGGTATAGTGCCACTCGGGCAGCGAAAGCGGTTCCAGGGTCTGCGGGGATGTCACCGCGGCTGGCAGCGGGGTCAAGCTGACCCATCCTCCTCTCATCAGGTACATTACAGGAATGAGAGGGTTGCAGTCGATCGCTGTCCCGGTACGTGTGATCACTCTGGTTTTGGGTGTTAGAAAGGCAGACTGATTGTTAAAGGTAATCGGTAACTCTAGGAAACAGTCTTGCGTTGCCCTCCTGGCGACTTCGATGGGTATACATCTGGTGATGTGGGCCACCTCCCCAGCGATCACAGCCATATAGCCCGGTCCCTTCATCAGGTGGTGAGCGAAGAGATCTGGTCTGATGTTAGCTAACGACAGGGCGTTTTTAAGTACTTGCCGTTCTAATTGACATTTTTGATAGATAATGTTCTGGTAGAGAGTGTTGATTTGGTGCTTGATGTGCTTCTCAACGTAAATAAATTTGGAGTTTATATAGGTAAACGCGTCAAGATTATTAGTGAGAATCCGGCCCTTGGGAGCGAACGGGTTGTCTTTGGCTGTTTCGACAATCACAAGTTTAGGATGTTCGGTCTGAATCAATGTGAATCCGCAGATAGATCTTTCAGATTTCCTTGACAAGGCAAACGTTGTGTCTTCCGAAGTGAGGGAGTAGATGATGGGGTAACGAGATACCGGGTCAAAAATTTTGGTAGCGATTCCTTGGTAAAGTACATCGTAGGAGTGAAATTTACAAGAATTATCAGGAAGTGGGGACCAGAATACATTAGATCCGTCCTCGTCGATGCAGGTAAGCTCGGAAATTTTGCAATGGGTGCCGGACCGCAGAATTATTAGGTCTTGTGAAGGTTTTGTCGTGGCGTGGTAGCTTTTGTAAGTTATGTAGATCGATCCTTCGACGACGACGTTGTTCCAGGTGCCGTAGGGGTCAGAGTATTGAGACCCGTAGCACGTTCCGTCTACGGCGACGCTACCAGCAAGAGTTATGGTTCGATAGTTAGTGGAGTTTGGATCTAAGTCGACGATAGGTACGGACTGTCCATAAGAGAAGCTTCGCGTGGCATGTAGTTTGAAGCACGTTGTCTGGTCGACATCGACGAGGTATTTACGGTGGCCTCCCTGTACCAAAGATACGTGCGAGTGCATGCCGCAGTAAGTAATGTGTCGGTCAATTTCGATTCTGCAGGTGTGGACGAATGTCTCGGCATATTCGGCTGTTTGCAGAAGTTGCAGGTACACGACGGTAGCGTTTGGTTTGTCGTCAGGTGCGTGGCATTCGCCGACGTCCAGGAGAGAGACAGTAGTTGAATTGAAGCTGGATCCTCCTCAGTCATAACCCAAGAGGGCCTCGGCGACCCGAAGGAGCATGCCCACCAGAAAAATTGGAGCCATCTGAAATAATAAATGCATTTCACCCGGGTTCCTCGTAGTACGCCTTTCTCAAGCGGTTCGTATGCACTATTTTACTAGTCCTATTTATCTGCAAGCGAACATTATAATGGTCGAGTACTTCGATGATTTTATATGGGCCGATGTATTCGTTAGAAAATTTCGACTTCTTTTGGTTCAATAAGAAGGCGTAATCACCAAATTCAAAGGTCTGCTGGTTAATTCTTCGATCGTAATATTCCTTGGACCTTAGCTTAGCCCGCTCTAAATTTTGTTTGGCGTCAGCCTCTAACCCGCGTATGCAGTCGAACAATTTGGTGAGGTGATGGCCATACGTTTCCGGATCTCCGTTGTACACGAGCTGCGATGGTGTGCGTGCGGTTCGACCATACACAAGTTCGTGCGGCGTGTATCTCGTGCCTTCGTGCACTGAGGTATTGTATGAGAAATTGGCTCTTTCGATAAGGTCGTCCCAATTTTCGTTTCTGTTGACAAAACATTTTAGGTATTCCATGAGCACGAGGTGTGAGCGCTCGAGGGAACCGTTGGACTGTGGGTGGAAAGCAGTGGTGCGGAAACGCTGTATACGGAACCTTTTAGCAATATTCTTCATCAAGAGGCTAGTGAAGTTAGTGCCCTGGTCTGTCAAAATGCTCCTAGGGCATCCAAATCGGCAGATAAAATTATAGACAAAGCCGGTAGCGGTGGCTTCCGCTGTGATTTCGGCCAGGGGTACCGCGATCGAATATTTAGTAAGCAAATCCTGCATGGTGAGAAGATACCGGTTTCCCTTCACCGTGCGCCGTATGGGCCCAACTATGTCCATCGCGACCTTATCGAACGCCTGGCCCGGAGTGTCCGTGATGACCATTGGTTGTTTGGTCTTTTGCCTAACAAGCTTCCTCAGTTGGCAGGTTCTGCACAGTCTGATAAAATTTAAAATGTCATCTTTCATTTTCGCCCAATAATATCTCTCGCACACGATGGTAGGTCTTGGTCACGCCCTTATGACCTCCCACAGCCGAACTATGAGCCTCTGCGATGATGTCTTTCCGTAATTCTGCTGGTGGATTTGAAGTAAGCCCCAAGCATATAGTTATTGTCACAGGTCGTTCCACTAAAGTGTTTTGTAACGCTAGCCGAATCGTGCGCCAGGGGTGGTCATCCAAACTTTCCGTTTTCCGAATGCTAATAGTACGAAGTTGCAATTCGGTAACCACATCGAGTAGCGAAGCAAGGCATTCGTCCAGGATCAAGCGATCCAGCCTTATACTTTCCCGTTCCTTCGCAGCAAGAACTATGATGTGTTTGTTGGGCGACTCGGCAGGGTATACACGGGCTCGACCTAACGTCAGTTCGTTCAGAGGGGGCAACTTTTGTTCCCGATAGAGTTCGTGCGCTCCGGCGTCGAATGGACGGCCATTGGCCGTCACTATAATGACCAGATTGTCGTCCTGAGAGAGCAGGGGATCGCGAGATTCCCTTATTCGACACTCTATTCCGTGAGTGGTCGTGAGCTCTTCGTTAACCTCGGGTAGGTAGCAATCGTCGTTACTCATGAATGACGCGTTGGATTCAGAGTCGCTATTCACGTCGTCGGTAGTTGGTACGCCGGGTACGTAGGTGTAGTCTTCATGGCTGATTTCTTCCTGTCCTTCTTCTTCAGGGTAGAATGGTGTTATAGCGGGTGCTGTCTCTCCTTCTCCTTCCGTGGTAAAATCTGCTTCTACGCCCGTGTAGTCAGCCGTTGGTCCCGGTTCATCGACGGGGGTTGCTGGTATCGGAGGGGTGATAATTACGGTAGGGGGTTCCGGAGGCAATTTCCTAGGCCTGCCCCGTCCTCGTTTGACGGGTTCACTGCCGGTGGGGACGATTGCGGGAGGAGGTTCAGGAGATAATTTTCTAGGCCTGCCCCGTCCTCGTTTGACGGGTCCTGCTGGCGCTTCGGCCACGATCGCGGGTGATTCTCCAGGGTTATTATCATTCCCGAGTTTTCCGTCGTCCCGTGTGCGGTCGGGGTGGCCTGCGGCGTTATCCGTTCCGAGGTTGTTATTGTCGCGAGGCTGTTCGTTTGCCCCGCCTTCTCCTCTGTTATCGCCTCCTTCGTCCTCTAGGTCTACACGACCGGCTGCATCCTGCTGGCTGTAGAATAGTGTGTGGGTCTCAGGTGGGTCGCGAAACCGTACTCTTCCTTCACGCGGTCTATGCGTAGGAACTTTATTAGGCGGGGACACGATCGGGGGTACCGATTGTGTTTGTCTTCGGTCCTGTTCTAGAGCTTGCCCTTGATCGCTCTCGTCGATGCTTCTCTTGCAGGGGAACTTGACAAGATGGGCCTCGCAGGCAAGGTTGTTCCAACTGCAGCTTCTGCAGTCGTTATTGGTGTCGTCTGATCGGGAGTCTTCATGATCCCAACCGATCCACGGAGACTCGCTTCCAGAACCGAGACGCTTTCTTTTCCTGGCAGGACATAGTTCGCGGAAGATGGGGATTGGTTTAATGGATGGGAGTATTATATCCTTCACTCTTTCTTCTGTGACGTCGATAATTTCAGTAATAATAATTTCTCCTCCTGGCGTAGATTCTCGAGGTGGGTTTCTCGAGAGAGCGTCGGCGTTGTTATTCGCGCTGCCGCGTTTGTAGACACTTCGTAGTCATACTCTTCTAACTTCAGGCGCCAGCGCATGAGCCGAGACGTCGGGTCCTTCACCCTGTGCATCCAGGTAAGCGGCTGGTGGTCGGTGACGAGAGTGAATTTTTGCCCGTAGAGGTAGGGGCAAGTGGTTGGTGCAGTAGATGATGGCGAGAAGCTCCTTTTCTATGGTAGAGTAGTTTTTCTCAGCGGAGTTGAGAATCCGTGAGGCGTATGCGATAGGCAAGTCGCCTACCTTGTCGCTGTACCTTTGGCTCAATACGCCGCCAACTGCAAAGTTTGAGGCGTCAGTTGTGAGGATAAAGGGTAAGGAGAAGTTCGGGTACTGCAGGATGGGCTCGCTACAGAGTGCTTCTTTTAATGCGGTAAAGGCGTCTTGCTGTTCTTTATTCATGTGAATGGCGTTTCCTTCTTGGTGAGCTGCGATAATGGTTTCGCCACCTGCGAGAACCGCGGTATAAAGCGGCGGTAATACCCTGCCAATCCGAGGAATTGGCGCACGTTTTTAAGACTTCTGGGGGGTGGAAAATCCTTGACTGCTGATATCTTCTGTGGATCGGGCCTGACACCGTCCTCGCCGATGACGTGTCCGAGGTAAACTACCTCGTGACGCAAGAACTCGCACTTGTCGGGTGCAGCTTGAGGTTGGCCTTCCGCAACCGTTCCATCAATTTCTCCATTCTAATGGCGTGTCCTTGCAGAGAGCTGGCATAGACCACGATGTCATCCATATATACAAAGACACCCTCGAGACCGGCCAGGACCTGGTCCATCAGGCGCTGGAAGGTCGCGGGTGCGTTCTTTAACCCGAACGGCATCCTTTCAAACTGGAAGTGTCCTTGCGGTGTAGAGAAGGCTGTCTTATGAGCGTCGTTGGGATCCATTGGTATTTGATGGAACGAGCTGGCAAGGTCTAAAACCGAAAAATATTTGGCTCCGCCCAGCTGGTCGAGGATGTCGCAGATGTTACGCATGGGATAAGCGTCGCCCACCGTCTTCCCATTCAAGTCTCTATAATCGATCACTGTTCTCCAGCGCTTATTGCCGTGGGAATCAGCCTTTTTAGGCACGATCCAGACCGGTGAGTTGTATGGAGATGTGGAAGGCCTTACAATGCCTTCCTTCACTAGCTTCGCGACCTGCCGAGTTATCTCTTGTTTGTGAACCGGCGGGAACCGGTACTGCTTGGTGTGAATAGGCGTATCATCGGTCGTCACGATCCTGTGTGTCGTCACGTTTGTTTTCCCCAGATACTCCGTAGATAGGTGAAACCTGTCGTGATGTCTCTTTATTAGACTTACGACACTTCTCCTTTCTTCGTCGTCCAGGTGCTCTAGGCGTAACAGGTTTATGACTTCCGTTATCCTCGAGCAGTCTTTACGTTCACGTGCTTGCGTCTCACTTCCCTTGTCCATTGCCGGCGCCCGTTCGGTGGATTCCGGTGGCTTCTCAGACTCGTTCTCTTCGATGGTGAGGTTATGATTGTTAGCCTCGCAGTTTTCGAGAAAAAGGGCTAGGTCCTCTAAATAATACTCCTCGACATTTCGCCGTGGCAATTCTTCAGATGCGGACTCTTGGTCGACGCTACAGGAGTTGCAGGGATTTGCGTAAGTACGGTCGCTCGCCGGTGTAGGGCTCGTGGCCTCGATTTCCGGGGGACTTTTGGAGATATTGGCGCTTGCCTCGACCTTGGTTCCTTCCTTTTCCTCTTCCTTGACGTGCAGGATTGATGCTTCCGTTGAGTCTCCTTGGGGGCTGGCTTCGGCGTGTGCAGACGACATTTCTTTATTATTGGACGATTCTTTAAGGCAGTGGTCGATGAGCGTCGCTTCTAGGTTGCTCGCAGTGGAGACAAACGGCAGTTCCTCAGGCTTGTCGGTGATAGTGCTCACCTCTTGGAGTTCTAAGGTGGGTATTAATATTTCCACCTCCTCGTCTAACGTATTTATGACTCGAATGTAAGCTTTGTCGTTGATGCAGGTCACGAGAGAGTCTCCCATGAACACTCCGTCGCGAGTATAAAGTCGCGGTAGGTAACCCATCCTGATCCCGGGGTTGGATATTCGTATCATGAAACCCGTATTCGTACGCGAAGGTACAACAATACTTTCGCGTTCCTTGAAGAGGAACGAGGTATTACGCCATGTTACGCATTTTGTTTCATAGTTAATTTGCGCGTTGTTTTCTATAAAGAACGAGCTCCCGAGGATCCCCTGTGGTATTATCGGGAAGTCGTCCGGAACTACATGGAAGGTGACGGGCACCCGGAGGATTCGTGCTCTGATCGAGCCGATAGTTTCGACCGCGTCCGTGGTGATTCCCGTAAGTTGTAGTTTTTCGGTGTAATCTATCTTTAGTTTGGGGTTCACTGACCCGACCTTGATTATATTAGGTTGTGCTCCGGTGTCGAGCATGAACGTAGTCGGTCCTACGAACGAGGGGGAGGTCAGTTCGACTGTGGGAACGTCCCCCGAGGCAGCTCTGAGGACGTGGATGGAGCAGGAACGGGGACGATTTCCACGGCGAAAGCGGGGCGAGGCGTCCCGAGGCCCCGTTTCGCCCAGACGGCGAGGCCTCGTTGGCGTTTCCCGACTGCGCGGGTGCGGGCCCGTACCCGCCGCTAGCGTTACTATTACCACTATAGTTACTGTTATTAGCGTTATTGTATGCTCGTCTGCGGCATTCGGAAATGAGGTGCCCGAATTTTTTGCAGTAACTGCAGATTTTGCGAGACATGTCATTGGAGACCGTTGGGGCAGGATTCTGGTTGAGCTGTCGGTCGGCGTTAGGCTCTCTTTGGAGAAGGGAAATTGCTGGCGGAGCCGAGGGGAGGGACGAGGTTGCTCTTCCTTGTGGTTGGGCATTACGAGGCGCGCGAGCGCGAGATTCATCCCTCTCCAACCGCTTATTTATGGCAATCGCTTTAGCGAAGGCGTCCGTCAGGCCGATATATCCTTCGGCCTTAAGCTCCGTTCTGAATTCTCTCGGGAGGCCTTCGTAAAACGATTCCAACACAAAAGAATCTATTAGAACAGTTTCTTCGATTACTAATTGCCGTTTGAGCGCGGCTTGATCGCCTTCGATAATCGCGCTTCTTAAATCCTTTACTCTCCCAATGTAATCCAGAATATGATCATTCGGCTTCTTATAATTAATGCTTAATTGACCGCGGTAATAGTTCAAATTTCTGCCGGTTCCGAAGGTTCTCTTAAGTGAATCTAAGAATTTATCGACGGTATAATGAGTTTCGTCTTCCACAGCCAGATACGCGTGGCCGGTGAGCTTATTCCGAATTAAATTTACCAGGTGCGTTTCGTCGACAAATGGAATTGAATCGCGCGCACGCTTGCAAGCTCTTGAAAATTGCCAAACCGGTATGTTATGCCCATCATTCTTTGGGACGAGCTCAAGGGCGTCGCGGATGTAGGATTTTGGGTATACGAGGGTGCTGGTCTGCGGAGGAGAATAAGGAAAGGCGGTACTACGACCCGGTGTAGAGAACGATGGCGGTTCGAGGCCCCGTTCGGGGACGTGGCCCGGAACTTGTTCGGGCGGGGCGGCGCCTGTCGCAGGCCGAGTGTAAAGCGCTGAAAAGGTTTGGACCATCTGTTCCAAAAATTCCGTTTTTTCGCGTCAGCTCTTGTATTTTCCTTACGGTCGCGTTGTAATCGGTCGGGTTGTCCTCGCCGCCCGGGGCGGTAAGACCATTGTCACCGCCCGACGCGTCCGCGAATTGATCACTTGAAGCGGCGTGCTGCATTTCCCTGCGCTTCTTCCGAAATATTTTGTTGAGGCTAATTTTGCTTCCTTGACTCGATATTAATGAAGGCGAACACCGGAGGTTCGCAACAACCGAGAGTCGTGCAGTTAAACAAAATTGATATCCGGAGGAATCTTCAACGAGCGCGTATAGAAGGTGATAGACAGAGAGATAATTGAATCACTCACGCTTATAATCAGAAAGTCGCGGTTGGTATGTTAATCGTTAATGAAAACGATCCCACCGCTGTCACCACTTTTTTTTATCGTAAGTTGTTACGTCCGGCGAGGGGCGTATTTATATAACATATGAATAAGATACACAAAAAAAAAGATAGGAAATTTACAACACCTTTACGATACCACGATAAATGAAATTTGCAAACTGGGTATCTGAAATAAAAAATTCTTGCACTTGTATAACTAAATTTATACACAAACATAAATTTTAATCACTGCTGTAAAATTTAATACACACAACATTAAATATTAAAACCCGTTTAAGATTTTTGGAATACGCAAGGTAATAATACATATTTTCGATAAAAAAAAGGGGGGAAAATGAGAACATTTGTATATAAATTTATTTGTTGCAAACAAAGCATTGAAAATACAATACGACCTTGGATTTTAATTGCGGCGAGCTGAAAAATACGATGCACTCGAAATTGAATATTATGATATGCGTAATCTTTCTTTACGACAATTGTTTTTTTTTTTGAAATTGCAAAGCGCGAATGGAAACAAGAATTCATATATATTTCATGGTAAATTCATAAAAATTATAAAACTTGTTTCTTAATTTTAAATATGCTTAAAGATCAAAATTTCCTTACAGGTATATAAGTTTTCAAACAGATGAGCATAATGATATTACTGCTCGATACTTTCATTTT